>JAVXUP010000976.1:0-307072 GCA_033070095.1 Escallonia herrerae | reverse complement strand
TTGTTTTAAATAATTCAACTTTTTTCTTTTAAAATTAAATCATGTTTTTCAAATAATTTAAAGGCTAGATCTAAGTGTGAAATATGTTCTGCATCATTTTTACTACATATTAGAATGTCATCAATGTATACTAATATAAAATCATTGTAGTGTCTGAAAATATCATCAATTTTTCGTTGGAAGATACTTGGGGCTGTCTTAAGGCCAAATAGCATAACTATCCATTCATATAAGCCTTCGGGTGTAGTAAATGCGGTCCACTTAATGTCTTCGGGCTATATTTTAATTTGATAAAATCCTGACTTGCAATCAAACTTACTAAATACTTTTTTGCCTTGTATTTTGCTTAAAAGAAAGATTTTATTAGGAATATTGTAACTGTCATCTTTAATATTATCGTTAAGTCTTTTGTAGTTAATGACCATTCTGCTTTTTTCCCTAATTGTTTCTGCATGGTTTTTAACTATAAAAGCTGCAGATCTATGAGGGCTGTTGCTATGTCTAATTGCCCCTAATTGTGTTAATTCTTTTATGTGCATTTTAAAGTCTTCTGTATCTAGACTACTTGCTTCTATATTGGTTATTTTGACAATGTAATCAGGATTAATAATATCTAACTTACAGTATATTTTATTTAAATCTCATCGTTTGATAGGATCTTCTCCTAAAAAGGGTAGTCTTTTTATTGCTTTAAGAATATCATGTTTGCTTGTAAAATGGGCTATGATATAGCAAAAAATATCCCTCCAATCTACGGACGACACGTGGCAGTTATGACACGTAACCCATACTGGCTCATTACTGATATGGCATTTACCGTATCAATAACCGGGCAGAATCCTAAAGAAGCTCTGACTCTATCAGTTCAGATTGACATGAGATCCTCCCGGATTCTAATTAGAGTTGGTCAAAGCCCAGTCCTTAGGACTCCTCCTTCTACAACTATATAAAGGGGTCAAGCCCCTCAGGTAAAAAAAAGGTTCACACACAATCACACATTGTGTCTTACTGCTTCTTCAGAGTTCTACATTGTTAGCCATCTCTGACTTAAGCATCGGAGCGTTCCCCGCCGGAACCCCACCCGGCGGTCACTCCGTGTTCTCTTTTGCAGGCCTGATTTCTGGTGTGGTTCCCGATCCAGTTTTTAGCTACAACAGATTGGCGCCATCCGTGGGACCACTACAGGGAACATGGCCAATCATTCTTCTAGCGACTCTTCACATAGTCGTTCTCCACACCGTCACACCCGAACGAACAGCTCTCGTCGACTCAGTCGTGACCACCGTTCGACACTTTCACGTCGTCATGCCGATTCTGCGGAAGATGCACACGTTAACGTCACATCTGCAACTCCCGAATCAAAAGTTAGACCTCGAAGAAATCACTCTTTGACGTCTACTCTGAAAAACGGGGACCTTCGTCATCGCCTGAACCGTAAGTTATTCAAAACACCCCATGCCGAACTTACAAAAGAGATCCACGAGCTGAAAGATGTCGTGAACACTCTTCAACAAAAACTCGACATGGCGGTGGCTCTTCCATCCACTTACCATTCTCATCTTGACCCCGGCGATCTTCGTCTTCGTCTCACATCCAGATCGAGTTACGGTCGCAAATACCAATCAACGGCCGATCTAACTTACAATCATAAAGATAAGAGTGGAGATTACGTAACCAGGAGTGGATCATGCTACCGTCGCGATTCTTCAGTCGAAGACAGTACCAACTCCTCTCCCGCACAGGCCGCCGAAGCTGAGACACTTCGAAGATCTATCCACCGAAAGAGGAAGCCTGAGTTTCGTACCCGAGGACGAGACTCTTGGAAGGTTGTCCCTAGATATCGTTATCCAGAACAATCTCCCCGAGGGAAGAATCTGGATATCCGTTATCCGAGGCCATCGAGAAAGCAAAGTTGCCTCCCAATTTTTGAATGCCTCAGTGTGATCTCTACGACGGAACCGGAGATCCAGGAGAACATGTCTACCAGTTTCAAACAAACATGCTCCTCCTCCAGGTCTCAGACACTGTCATGTGCAGAGCCTTCCCTACTACCCTAAGGAAAGCTGCTCACGCATGGTTCAAATATTTACAACCAAGATCTATCTACTCTTTTGTCCAATTATCAGATCTCTTTCAAAAGCACTTTGTAAGCAGTCGCTCCCGAAGGAAGAACTCGGCGAGTCTGCTAAACATTGTGCAAGAGAAAAATGAGTCTTTGGCATGCTTTCTCGGACGATTCAATGCAGCCACTTTGGAAATTGACAACTTGGATGAATCCGTGAAGTATACTGCATTCCTCCGAGGCCTTCGACCCACATCCAAGTTCGCTTTCTTGTGAACAAAAGTCCTCCAGGTAACATGAAAGCCCTTCTCGAGAAGGCTAACAAATATATTCAAGCAGAAGAATACCTGGAGACACACAGGGACCGACGTGGAGAAGGAAAATCGAAAGAAGAAACGATCTCGAGAAGTAACTCCTCCAGAAGGAAAGTCAGCAAAACGTCCTAAACGTGATGAACGACGTCAAAAAGACACGTTTAATCTGACACCCTCAATGCAAAGCCGTCGCAGATTCTTCACGAGATCAAAGACAACAAGGCTCTCCAGTGGCCAGACAGAATGAAATCCCGACCAAACAAGAGGAACAAAGATTTGTGGTGTCACTTTCACAACGATCATGGCAACATAACTGACAACTGCGGGTCGCTCAAACGAGTAATTGAGGCCCTTATCAAGCGTGGCCAGTTGAGAAAGTTTGTAGCTCCTGGAGAAGGAAGACAACAAACACCACCGGCCAAGGAAGAAAGAGAAGATCGGGAAGAGAATGCGGGTACAATCAACACTATATCCGGGGGAATAGCCGCAGGAGGCTCATTAGGTAAGGCTCGAAAAGCATACGCCAGAGAGGTGTGCGTAACGAGTCCGCCCCCGAATAAGAAGCTAAAAACGGTACTCGCAGCGACGATCACCTTTTCCGATGATGATTCGGAGGGCATAAAAACTCCCCACGATGACCCATTAGTCATCACCATTAAAGCTGGGAACTTTGATGTAAAACGTGTCTTGATTGATAACGGAAGTTCCGCAGAAATCTTATTCCACGATGCATTCAAGAAGATGAATATTCCAACGGACCGTCTCCGAAAGATGGATACACCGTTGTATGGATTTTCCAATCATCCGGTTGCAGCCGAAGGTATTATCGCACTCCCAGTTGCGATTGGCACACCTCCGGGCACAAGCCAACTTCATGCTTGATTTTGTGGTGGTAAGGGTCCCCTCAGCATACAACGCCATATTGGGGCGACCAGCACTCAACCAGTTACAAGCAGTAGTGTCCACTTATCACCTCAAGATGAAGTTCCCCACGGAACACGGGATTGGGGAGGTGAAAGGAGACCAAACTACGGCTCGTCAGTGCTACGTGACTTCATGCCGATCAAAGAACAAAGAAGCACTGATTATCGAGAACCTCCGGGAGGACACAAAGATGCAAAGAGGAGAACCTGTTGAAGATCTTGTGAGCATTGAAGTATATCCCGGAGAAGAAAACAAAACGGTTCGCATAGGCTCAAATCTTAAGGAAGACACCAAGCTCGAGCTCGTGAACCTATTGAGAACCTATGCGGATATTTTTGCATGGACAGCCGCAGACATGCCGGGGATTGATCCTGAGATCATTACCCATAGGCTGAATGTCGACCCAACCAAAAAACCTGTTAAGCAGAATAAGAGGACTTTTGCGCCAGAAAGACAGGAGAAGATTGAAGAAGAAGTAGATAAACTCTTAACTGCAAAATTCATAGAAGAGATCTACTACCCGGATTGGATCGCCAATGTTGTCATGGTTCCTAAACCCGGCGACAAATGGCGAATTTGTATTGATTACACTGACCTGAACAAAGCATGCCCGAAGGATAGCTACCCGCTTCCAAGAATCGACCTTCTGATCGACGCTACTTCGGGTCACGAATTGCTTAGTTTCATGGATGCATATTCTAGTTATAACCAGATCATGATGCACGAAGACGATGTCCCAAAAACTTCATTCATCACAGAAAGAGGGTTATATTGTTATAAAGTAATGCCCTTTGGACTCAAGAACGCAGGGGCAACCTACCAGCGCCTGGTGAACATGATCTTTCGAGACCTGATCGGAAAGAACATGGAGGTCTATGTTGACGATATGCTCGTAAAGAGTGTAAAGTCTGAATTCCATGTGGAAGACTTAAGAGAAACTTTCGACATCCTTCAAAAGTATAGAATGAAGTTGAACCCGCTCGAATGCGCTTTTGGAGTTGAATCGGGGAAATTTTTGGGGTTTATTGTTTCTCAACGAGGAATTGAAGCAAACCCAGAAAAGATAAAAGCCATTCAAGCCATGACGCCCCCAAAAACCGTCAAACAAGTGCAAGAGTTAACAGGAAGAGTTGCAGCCTTGGGAAGGTTCATGGCACGATCAGCCGAACGATGCTCGCCATTCTTTAAAGCCATCAGAAAGGCAAAGAATTTTGTTTGGACGGACGATTGTCAGAAATCGTTCGAAGAGCTGAAAACACACCTAAGTTCTCCGCCCCTACTTTCGAAACCATTCCCTAGAGAAGACTTATTAATATACCTCTCTGTCACCGAAGTTGCCGTCAGTACTGTTTTAATCAGAGAGGAAGATGGGTCCAGAAACCCATCTATTACGTCAGCAAGGTCTTACAAGATGTGGAGACAAGATATCCGAAGATTGACAAGATTGCCCTAGCTCTTATCATATCAGCTAGGCGTCTTCGACCATATTTTCAGTCTCATACCATTGTCGTTCTGACAGACCAACCACTCAGAAAGGTATTGCTGAGCCCTGAGGCATCAGGAAGATTGGTAAACTGGTCCGTCGAGTTGGGAGAATTCGATCTCCAGTATAAACCTCGCACTGCAATTAAAGCTCAAGCTCTAGCGGACTTTATTGTCGAGTGCACGTTACCCGAAGACCTACCTCAATTGGTGATCTCTGAGGTTACAGATCCTTAGAATCTTTATGTAGACGGTTCTTCAGCTCTTGGTAGTAGTGGAGCCGGACTTATTCTTATAAGTCCAGAAGGCTTTACTATTGAGTACGCGCTTCACTTTGGATTTCAAGCCTCGAATAATGAAGCAGAATATGAAGCTCGTCTCGCGGGGATAAGGCTAGCACACGCCTTGAAGATAGACTCACTCTCTGTTCATAGTGATTCCCAACTTGTGGTTAATCATGTCTTGGGAGACTACGAGGCCAGAGACGAAAGAATGGCTCAATATCTCAACTTAGTTAAAACTTCAGCTGTGAAGTTTCAAAACTTCACCATTCGCCAAATCCCCCGCGATCAGAATACTCAGGCAGATACATTATCCAGGCTTGCTTCGGCTGGAGAAACAGATGTCCGGCGCCCGATATACCTTGAATTCCTCAAGGATCACAGTATCAGTTCTCAAACTGAGGTTGAAACAATAGAACAAGAACCCTGTTGGATGGACATGATCGTCACATACTTGTCCATAGGAGAATTACCCAGTGAAAGACATGAGGCACGGAACCTTCGTGTCAAAGCCGCTCGGTACGCTTTGGTAGAAGGTACTTTATACAAGAAATCATTCAACCTTCCATACCTTAGATGTCTGCGCCCGTTAGAATCTATATACGCACTGTAAGAAGTCCATGAAGGGATTTGTGGACAACACCTTGGAGGGAGGACATTGGCACAGAAAATCTTAAGGCAAGGGTATTACTGGCCTACGATGCAGAGGGATGCCATAGAATTCACCAGAAGATGCGATAAGTGTCAGAAGTTTGCACCAATTTCTCATACACCAGTTGTTCCTTTAACCTCGATTGTTTCTCCAATACCCTTTGCCGTATGGGGAATGGATCTACTGGGACCTTTTCCCATGGCGTCTGGCCAACGACGATTTGTGATTGTGGCGATAGACTACTTCACCAAATGGACTGAAGCAGAATCTCTGGCAACTATTACTTCAACCAAGTGTGAAGATTTCTTTTGGAAAAACGTCGTCTGCCGTTTTGGGGTGCCAAGAGCTTTGGTCGTGGATAACGGGAAACAGTTTGATAATAACAATTTCCGAACCTTCTGTACGAATCTCTCGATTGATTTGAAATTTACCTCCGTCGCTCATCCACAATCCAATGGTCAGACTGAAAACATGAATGAAGCATCTTACAAGGACTAAAGAAGAAGTTAGACGAAGCTAAAGGCGCATGGGTGGACGAACTCCCAAAAGTATTATGGGCTTATCGAACTACTCCACATTCGGTCACTGGAGAAATGCCTTTCTTACTCTATTATGGAACAGAAACAATGTTACCAGTTGAAATAGGAGTTCCAACGATATGGTCGCTGCACTTCCACGAGGTTAACAACGAAGCTGGATTACGAGCCAATCTTGATTTGCTTGATGAAACTCGAACTCAAGCCCACGAACGATCTGTTGTTATAAAGCAACGAGTCGCACGCTATTACAATCAGAGAGTTCGCTCCAAGCAGGTTCAAGAAGGAGACTTGGTCCTGTGCAAGTTAGAAGTCTCAGATCCAAAGGCAGCAACGGGAAAGTTATCTCCAAACTGGGAAGGACCCTATCGTGTTATAAAGGTCTTCAAACCAGGAGCCTATGCACTGGGAACACTTTCTTGGGAGCCCATCCCTCGTACTTGGAATGCTGAGAATTTGAGGAAATACTACCAATAGCATCTTGCCTCGAGGCTAGACACTTCTTTTCCGGGGGATAGGGGCCTAGACCTTATCAAAACCCCAATCTTTTAGAAATTGTCTTAAGATTTTGAGCAATCCAATGTAAACTTTATTTTTTCTCGAGCAATAAAGTTATTTTTCTAAGCATTGTTGTGATATAAGCTTAGTCAAAACATTCTGTCCGAATAGAGTGATCAACTTAGATAAAACATTCTGTCCGAACAGAGTGATGGCCGGACACTCTGCCTGAACAGAATGATCAATTTAGCCAAAACATTCTGTTCGAACAGAGTGATGGCCGAACACTCTGCCCGAACAGAGTGATCAATTTAGCCAAAATCAATCTGTCCGAACATAATGATAGTCGAACACTCTGCCCGAACAGAGTGATCGATTTAGCCAAAACATTCTGTCCGAACAGAGTGATGGCCGAACACTCTGCCCGAACAGAGTGATCGATTTTGCCAAAACATTCTGACCGAACAGAGTGATGGCCGAACACTCTGCCCGAACAGAGTGATCGATTTTGCCAAAATATTCTGTCCGAACAGAGTGATGGCCGAACGCTCTGCCCGAACAGAGTGATCAATTTAGCCAAAATCAATCTGCCCGAACAGAATGATGGCCGAACACTCTGCCCGAACAGAGTGATCGATTTAGCCAAAACATTCTGTCCGAACAGAGTGATGGCCGAACACTCTGCCCGAACAGAGTATATAACTCTTGGATTTTATAAAATACAAGATAAGGCCAAACGAATTAGCTACAGATCTAAGTCCGTGAAGAAACAAAAGTTAATGGGGGCATCGTCACTCCACCAAAGCTTTTTACTTCTTCGAAGTTTAGGCCGAGCGAGGGTGCTCGACTTTTTTGCCAACTCTTTAAGTGACGAATAAAGGGTTCGAGTCAAAGTAAACATTATTAATACTGTGTGAATGGTAAACACAAACCATAAGAAACACATAGTAAAGGATCAAAATGAAATAAAAGATAAAGAGTTTTACAATAGAGCCCTTGCAAGGGCATTAAAATTCTGTCTAGATGAACAACAAAGCCCAGATACAAGGGTTAAAATCTAGGGCTCGGGTGCATCACCAGACGGACCTTCCCCCGGAGGATGAGAAGCTGCGGCATCCCCCGCCTCTGAAGGCATAGCAGTATCTCTAGATGGAGAAGCGACCGCAGGCAGAACGAAATCCTCCAAGGGGATGTCAGGAAAGCGCTCAGCAAACATCTCCTTGGCCTTTGTAAAGCCAAGATCATAGATCTCAAGGCCATCTTCGGTGCGCTTCTTCAGCTATTCGTCCCCCGCATTTCCATCCAAGAAGTCGCGGATGCCTTGGTCTCGAGCTTTGGTTACCTCTTCTGCCGCTTTCCTCTTTATTCGTTCCAGCCTCTTCTCCAGAGTCGCAATCTTAGCAAGATAATCTTCCTCTCGATTACTCAGCTCTTCAGCACGATGAGTAGCTTATTGTGCCTCCTTAAAGGCATCCCTCTTCTGCTGAGCTTCCTCCGCGGCCACCTGCCTCGCCATCTCAAAGCGAGAAAGCATCTCAGATCCGCTAGCGTACATCTGGAATGAAGATTGGAACCATCAGCTAAATGAAAGTTGAAAACAAAACATAAACTTAGTTGAGACAAAGGACATTACCGTATAGACGGCCTGGGCAAAGGAGCAGGCAAAGGTCTCGTGTGTCTGAGTCTGGAAGACCTCCTTGTCTCGAGGTAGAATTCCATGAAGAAGATGCTGCTCCGAGACATGGCTATCTGGCATCCCAAGGTCATCGCACCTAAGTGTCCACCTCGGTCGAAAGATAGGATCGTCATCAATGGACACTTGCTCCAAGATACGTGGAGAACGTTCTGGAGGAGTAACTCTACTCCTCTTAGGAACAGGAGGCAACTCTGCACTGGGCTGTTTCTCCTTGCGCTTCCCCTTAGCTTTCTGAAGAATGCCAAGAAAGCCTCCTTTTGGGGATTTTCCACTTCCGCTAGCCATCTCTGCAATCAAGGTAGAAATCAATACGAGAATGAATACTGAAACCAAATTGAAATCAAAGACTTCCATAAAACACACCTAGGGGAATGGTCTCGGCAGATGACATGCTAGGAATAGCGGGAGGAGGAGAAGGAATCAGAAGACCAGCTGGAATGGGCTTTGGAGGAATGATCTTCGCCCACTCCAGTTGCTCCTCCGAAAGTGGCTCATCTATGCAAAGACCACCTCGAAGCTTAATATGACTAAGTATATGTTTAGTCAGATTGTTGGGAGTAGGCTTGCCAGGATTTTCGAAATCCTTACAGAATGGATTCCAGTCTCTATCAAACGGAAGCTCCCCTTGTCCAGGCGGCCAACAAAGAAGTATCTAGAATGCCAACCTTTATTTGACTTCGGGCCTCCCTTCAGGAGTCGTTGCCTACTATGAATGTAATACCATCCCGGGCAGTTGGCGACTCCCTTGACGAAACAGATTTTGAAGAACACTCTCATAAAATCTGTTGCATTTGGTTTCTAGCCTGAAGTCTGGACCAAATATATAAGGACGGCAAGCTTCCTCCAACCATTTGGAACAAGCTGCCTGAGAGCCATGCGATAATGCTCGAAGAAACGAAGAGCAAAAGGGTGGAGAGGAAGCCTATACTCAGACTTCACCTGCTCTTCATATATCCCAGTTTCAAACTTGGTTCCATAATTTGCTGGTTCTTGCAAACCAGGAAGACGAGCATACCAACCTTCGGGAAGAGGATATTCCCGAATTAAATCCTGCAAATCTTTGGTAGACATCTTGCCTGACTTCTCGTCAGCAGTATACCAAGGTTTAGGATTAGCCTTATCGTCAGCTTGATCCTTTACATCTCCTAAGGCATTTTTTCTAGACAAAGAGTGCGAAGGTTGAGAAGATGAAGGTGGTAATGGTTGAGAAGTTGAAGGTTGGAATGGATGGGAAGTTGAAGCTAGTGGTAACTGTGGATTGGTAGTTCCAACTTCACTTCCTGAAGTTGGAACTCGTTCCGAACTCGAAGATGAACTACTCTCTTCGGATGAGGAAACAGACGCTGAAGTTTCGGACATGTTTTCTACTCAAACTAGGAAACTATGAAAAACTAGTGCTGAACAGAAAGAAGAAAGCAAAAAGACTTACTTGAAGAGTAGTGTGCTTCCAAAAATTTTGAGTGAAGAAAAAATGAACTGAAAGTTCATTTTTATAGAGAAACCCCATGTAACTGTTTCTGGGGAAACGCAACGGTTCATCCACAACACACGTGTCACAAGCTGAAGAGTAGAGAAACTTGAAAATTCTCAATTCCCGCTCAAAGACATTAATGGAGAAGGAGACACATGGAGCGAACCAAGGTAATGGCTGAACATAATCCTGCCCGAGCAGGATCGTGTCCAAACACTCTGCCTGAACAGAGTGACCGTAGCCGAGCAGAATTCTGTCTGAGCAGAATCCCTTCCGAACACTCTGCCCGAACAGAGTGACAACGGCCGAGCAGAATTCTGTCCGAGCAGAATCCCGTCTGAACACTCTGCCCGAGCAGAGTGACAACGGCCGAGCGGAATTTTGTTCCAACAGAATTTCATCCGAACACTCTGCCCGAGCAGAGTGACAATGGCCGATCAGAATTCTGTCCGAACAGAATCCCGTCCGAACACTCTGCCCGAGCAGAGTGACAACGGCCGAGCAGAATTCTGTCCGAACAGAATCCCGTCCGAACACTCTGCCCGAGCAGAGTGACCGTGGCCGAGCAGAATTCTGTCCGAGCAGAATCCCGTCCGAACACTCTGCCCCAGCAGAGTGACCGTGGCCGAGCAGAATTCTGTCCAAACAGAATCCAGTCCGAACACTCTGCCTGAGCAGAGTGATAAAGGCCGAGCAGAATTCTGTCCGAACAGAATCCAGTCCGAACACTCTGCCCGAGCAGAGTGACAAATGCCGAACAGAACCATGTCCGAGCAGAACCATGTCCGAACAGATTCATGCCCGAGCAGAATCCCATCCGAGCAGAACTCTGTCCGAACAGAACCATGTCCGAGCAGAACCATGTCCGAACAGATTCATGCCCGAGCAGAATCCCATCCGAGCAGAACTCTGTCCGAACAGAACCATGTCCAAGCAGAACCATGTCCGAACAGATTCATGCCCGAGCAGAATTCCATCCGAGCAGAACTCTGTCCGAACATAACCATGTTCGAGCAGAGAACTCTTCGAATATTTGAAATGGGGGCAAACAGATTCGATCCTGCTTTTGGCATATTTCGCTATCACCAGTGGGAAAAGTGTGCTTCCACCCGCTTCCGTAAACGCTGGTAAAAGCAGGGGGCATATGATATAGCTAAAAATATCCCTCCAATCTACGGACGACACGTGGCAGTTATGACACGTAACCCATACTGGCTCATTACTGATATGGCATTTACCGTATCAATCACCGGGCAGAATCCTAAAGAGGCTCTGACTCTATCAGTTTAGATTGACATGAGATCCTCCCGGATCCTAATTAGATTCTAATTAGAGTTGGTCAAAGCCCAGTCCCTAGGACTCCTCCTTCTACCACTATATAAAGGGGTCAAGCCCCTCAGGTAAAAAAAAGATTCACACATTGTGTCTTACTGCTTCTTCAGAGTTCTACATTGTTAGCCATCTCTGACTTAAGCATCGGAACGTTCCCCCGCCAAAACCCCACCCGGCGATCACTCCGTGTTCTCTTTTGCAGGCTTGATTTCTGGTGTGGTTCCCGATCCAGTTTTTAGCTGCAACAGGCTATTCGATTATAACTTATTCTATTTGTATTATAAATGTCTTCGCTATCATTAGTAACGTCTTCTATATGAAGACATTCATCTGAATAATCTATGGTTTTTATACAGCAGTTTGTTTTTCTATTGCTACATTCTTCACATATTTTATTTTTGTCGTTATATTCTATGTATGTCCCACCACGCTTCTGAGCGTACTCTGATGGTGTGTCGATATTAATAGGTGTTTGTGTAGCGGGTTGTGCTAATTGAATAAAGTCTTTAGAAATTGTTAAAGTCTTATTATCAGCTAATAGAAAATTAATACCAATGATAATTTTGCCTTCTTCATGTAAAACGGGGGTACAAAATGCTTGTTTTAGAATATAGGGTTTAGATTGTGTATTGCAAGGTGTTAAAAAAGTAATGAATGCCTGTGTAATGTATTTAGAGTAGTGGATAGGAGTATTGGAAAATCATATTCCCGTTATGGGTTTGTCTAAATTTTTAATGTAGTTGGGATTGACTAGTGTAAGGTCTATTACGGTAATTGTGCATCCAGTATCTATAATTGCATTTATCTCTACAAGTTTTTTATGGTGTTTTATTTGTATTCTAGTGGTTATAAGATTATTAAATCTTGTTTTAGTACAGAATTTGTCTATGCTAAAATCCTGTATTAATTGTTTATTATTTTCTCTAAAATTTAAAGTTTCGGTATAGTTTTGTTTTAGCGTTAACATTGTATCTTCTAATTGTATAACTTTCTATTCTAAATATTCTAGTCTTCTATTGACATTTTTGTCATAATATGTATTTTCACTTGTAGTATGTTTAGAAGAGTTTGTAGGCTTGGTAATATTTATATTGTATTTTTGTTTTATGCATTTAGTACATGCTTCTTTGTAGCATAAATTGCATTTACATCTAACTTTAATTACAGGATACCATGTGCATATATAACATGGAATTGTATCTAGACATTTTTCTAATTCTCATTAATGTGTACAGTTTTCTTCTAAAGTTAACTGATGTTCTAAGGGTTTAAACATAAAGTTGTATATTTTAGAATCCCTTAAAGAATTTATGAAAGTGTCTAATTTATCTGTTGTTTCTACCGGAAGATATTCTTCTTCCTCATCACTACTTAAGGACATTATGTATATTCTTCTATGGATTTAATACTATATATGCTTTCTGTATCACTTAAAGTTTCATCTACTTCTAAAAGATCTTCATTGATATTATTAACTATCATAGCTTTGAAATTATTGTTATTTTGTCTTCTAGGGCAACTAGAGCTTAAATGATCTGGTTTTCCGCATGAATAACATGTAATTTTATTTTTATAGATGTGTCTATTATCATATTTTCTAACATGTCTAGGATTTAAAAAAGGTTTTCTAGCTCTACTCTTTCGTAGAAAATAAGTTTTTCTAGGTTGTTTGTATTTTCGTAAAGGTTTCCTAGTGTATTTAGGTCTAGATTCTTCTTGACCATAATGTTGTGGTGTATAGATTTCTTTACAAAAACTTGTTTCGTTTTTAAGTTGCCTAGCAATTTGTATATTGGTATATTTAGAAACTAATATTTCTATAACTTGTTCAAAAATACTTTCTAAGGAAAAAGAAGGTCTTTGTCTAGGGTCTTCATAAGCTTTTTTAATTGTTTCATATATTTCTCTTCCTAGAGCTCCTGATAATTTTTTTAGAAATTTATCTACTACTGTTTGGTTATAAATATTGCCACTTTGTGAGGCAAAATAATAATATTCTTGCATAAAGGGTTTTATATTATGCCAATTGTATAAGTGTACTTGTTCTAATTTTCTGGCTGCTTCAGTTTGTATTATGGTGTCTCCTGTATTGGAATTTCTTCATGTTAAAATTAATTGTATTGTGTTTACAAAATTATAAGGATTAGGTCCTAAGTCTGCCATTTCTTTCATTTGGAATGCCTTTTGCAATTCTTCAAAATTGGCTTTAGCTATGGGGCCTAAGAATTGTGTCATGTATCTGATCATTTCTTCTCCTGTTTCTAAGTTATCTGATTGTTTTGTTATAAAATTTGCTACTACGGCATCTTTCCATACTTGTATATAATTATTTCTTTGTTGAGGGTCTACTGCAGTTATATTTAAGAAAAAGGGTTATGCTGCTTTTTGTATTTTGAAGTTTTGTTCTAACGGGTGTCTTTTTCCTCTAGGTTTATAATTAGGCCTATCAAATTTGTTATTTTCAATGTCAGCACTTTGTCTAGGTAAATTACCATAGGCATATTGTGGTCTTGCAGTTGGTTGAGTTGTATAAAATGTACTTCCATCATTATTTCTATTATTAGTGGTTCCTGAACCACTACTTTCATCCATTAGTATGTAAGGTGTTTCATTCATTAAATTGAATTTTGTATTGTTTGTAGTAATTTGTGTATTGACGGATTCTATTTCTGTTGTTATAGAACTTGTTTCTAAATATTCTTCATGTAAACTGTCTTCTATTTTGTTATCTTTATATGTGTCTATTGATAGTGTATCATCTAAGTGATCTATTTTTTCTACTAGATTATCCATTTCTTTTATTAGAAAATTATTTTCTTCTTCTCGTATTATTTCTTTTTGTCTTATTTTTTCTATTTCTTCTAATGCTTTATTAATTTTATTGTCCAATTCTTTTTTGTAATTTTTTACAGGTTCTGGTATATCTATGGCAAGCGGCTTTTGGGAAGGCCTTTTGCTTATGTCCAAATCTTTTAAGCTTTCTATTATGTCTATATCTTTTTCCAAATGTATATTATATTCTGGTTGATTAAATATGTCAAAACTATCTTCTTGTTCTGTAAATTGCATAAAGTCTTGTAATTGTTTAAAGCTTATTCCTCTTCCTATTGATGTAGTACCTACGGTTTGGTTTAATATTTTTATATCAATGTTTTTAAGAAGATCAAAATTATTCATCTGTTTCATTATCTTGAATGTCTAGGTTATTATTTGCTTCAATATAATTAGAAAAGCGGACTAACATTCGTCCTGAAGTGTTTCTATACCATAGACTTTCTGTAGGTATAACGCTATTGTTGGAACTAGAACCTAGTAATTTGTCTACTTGCCATTCTTGTCTTGAATTTTCTAATGGGTCTATTCGGTAGGGTGGTAAGAGTCTAATTCCTCTATTTATAATAAACTTAGCAGTATCTTCTATGCTTAACTGATATCCTACTTGGCTATTTTGTGTTAATTTTTCTATACACGTAGTACAAATTAAAAGATTTTTGCCTTGCTGAAAATCTTCATAGCCTTTTGTCATAATTTTAATGTTTCGAGCGAAATCTCTTGTATTTAAACAAAAATCAGGTGCACAATAAAATATGCCTCCATTGTTATTCATATCTACTTCTATTGCTTCTAATATTGCTTGTTCACTAGTAAATCTATCGTCTACCATGGTTAGAAAAACTTTAGCGCCAGTGTCTCTTCCCGTTAAGCCTTTAATTCCTATAACTATTAATCTTATATGGGTTAGATTAAAATTTCCTCTAATTAAATCTTGTTCCGAATCTGGGTGTATTAAATTTATGCTTACTATGTCTTCACCTATACATCTGTTTTGTGTTTCACGATAATGCATAAATAATCTTGTTTGACTTATTGTTGCATTATTTTGTTATAAAATTTGTGGAGAAATTAAATCTAGTCTGTTTTGCCTAAACTGTTCAATTTGTCTATCAATATCTATTATTTGTTCTAGAGAGGCTATGGGTGCAGGTGGATTCCTAAATAACTTTAGAACACGGTTTCCGACTGTGTTTTCATTACGTCTTCTAGTTTCTGTGGCTAATACTTCTGTCCTATTTTTGTCTTCTATATTTTCTCTACTTAAAATATGACTATTGTTTCTTATCATAAGCTAAGAATTTCCATTCTTGTGTTTTTACTGTTTTACGCTTGTCTATTTTAATATTATTTAATTTATTGCATAATGTTTGAACTAATTTCTTTTTTGGTATGTATATGTTTTTTCAGTTTTTCTATTTTTTTATTTTTTCTAAGCAAGTGATTAATAATATTATAATAATATTATTTTGTTTTGTAGATATTATATCATTTGGGGTTCTTAGATTATTTCTTGATATGCCTTCTGCTGGAGTTATGTAGTTATTGCTTTCAATAAAGATTTGTTTATAGTCTATATTTGCTTCATAGTCTTTAGAAGTATTTATTTATATTCTAAGCCTTGGATTTTAAAGTAGTGTCTTAAATTATTTTCTAATTTTGTTTTTCTAAACTGTCTATTCTTTGTTTGAATTTGTCTAATTCTTGTTTGTATTCTATAAATTGTTTATTTATTTTTTCTAACAAAATTTCTGCCTTATCTAGTTGTTTTGGCTTTCCTGCAAGTTGTTGTATAGTGCCTTTTATATAATCTAAATTTTCCTCTAATTGTTTTTAGACTTTTCGTGTCTGTTTGTAAATTAAGATATCCAATTTTTTTATGGACATTTAAAATTCAAAGGCGTTGTCTAGATTAGCCAGGGCTTCATCATCCCATAGATAATCATTATCGTTTTCATTATAATTTAGATAATCTTCATGTATATCTTCTTCATTATTATATATGGTTAATTGTGTAGTATTACTGTCATAATAGTCTTCATTATATATATCGTCTTCATTTTCATATGTATCTTCTACCTCATTGTCTAACTGTAGAGTATGCATGTTATTAATTATGTATGTGGGTACGCCTAAATTTTCTAGTGTTGTTTCTTCGTCTCTTTGTGTAATACCTCAAACGTTGGTATTTTCAAGCTGATTATTTCATTTTTTGGCGACGGTTTTTATAAGTAACATGTAGTGTTGTTTAGCATGACTAATTTTTTTTACAGGCAATCTTTAGTGTCAAATTTTAGGAACCATAAGTTATAACTTATTATAGCAATTATATGTGATATTGATTTAGGCTTTTAGTGATGATTAGCGTAAACAGTATATTTTTTAAACCTCTAGCAACAATCAGTGAAGCGGCGTTAATGTAATACGTCAAATGTTCGTACTTTTAACCAGTTATTTTATTTTTTAGCTATAGTTTTAATAAACAACATTTAGCGTTAGCAAAATATGGTCAACAATTAGTGACAATTTGTATACGCAATTTACACCGTCGATTACTTAAATGATGATTTTATTGGTAGTATTTAGCGACAAAAAAATGATTAATTCTATATATATATATATAAGTGTGTGTGCCTGTGCGCATTGTTAACCCTTTAAATTTGAAAGGAAATGGAATAAAGGAGAGGAAATTAGGGATAGAATTTAGTTTACCTTAAGTGGGTATTTCGGTTACAACAAGAGAAGTGGATACATCGGTTACAGAGAAAGAGAGAAGAACATAAGAGAGAGTGAGGGAGAGAGAGAGAGAGAAGAAGAGAAGGCCGATCAAAGACTCCGGCAAAGTAGCGAAGAATTTCGGTAAGCCCTCTTAACATTTTCAGTGATTTTGTGTGTGAATTGTCGCATATATTTAGTGCAATGGTGGGAATCTTTAGGAAGAGCAACCACGGTAGCTGGGATTGATACGTGTGTTCGTGAAAGGGGTAGTTCGTGACAGCAGTGAGTGGAAGCAAATGTGGAGGGTGTGGGTTAGAGAGAGAGAAAGAAAGCAGCCGTGAAAGGGGCTGCCATGGCTGTGCTTGTGCTGTGCGTGAAGGGGCAGCCATGGTAGCTGCCACAAGAGTGTGTGCATTATGGGTTGTTATGTGCGTGTGTACTCTGTGTGTGTGTGTGTGTTAGCATATGTGCTGTGTGTGTGGGAACGTTTTGTGCAGGTTGTGTAGGCTGTAAGAATGGAAAGGGCTATGTGCTTGGGTGTGTTTGGGTATTTGTATGAGTGTATGTGTGTATGAGTGTCTCAGTGTGTGTGAATATTGTGAGCATGTGTTGCATGTGAGTAGTGTGTGGGTGAGGGACAAGGAAGGAGGAAGAGAGGAGTTGGGCAGCCATGGACTGTTGTATGAGAGATAGGATGGGCTGTAGGAATTTACAATGGGTGTTGTGCTCTAAGGTGAGTATATGTGAGTGAGTTGGTGAAAATAAAAGAGAGGGAAATGGGAATGGGCGAGAGGTGCATTTCTGGGCATGAATGTGTCGAAGAAAATAGAGAGAGAGAGAGAGAGAGAGAGAGAGATGGAAGACCCAGGTTAAAATGGTTAGCTATTATATAGTGTAACATCCCGGAATTTTCCGAAACGTTAACACTCGCTCGATCCTTCACGCTAAGGCAATAACATCCTCAAAACTTAACTAAATAATGCCATCAATCTGTCAGAGCAACTAAAAAATCGAAAAGACAATACTCTAAATGTACTGTTATAATTGAAACATCAATTCTGAGTCAAAAAGTTTTAAATAACAATAATAACCCACGCAGGGGTTCTAATGACCAAAACAAAAACTAAATTTCTCTTTCCCTCGCTCGAATCTATTTCACACCTAATGCGATCTATTGTTGGATATTACCTGCAGAAAGGAAGTCAAAGGGGAGTGAGCTCTTGAGAGCTCATTAAGGTCGCTCAAACGAAGAAATTACGAAAGAGTTTACAAATACAAAACGATGTTGGTTTTGTTCAAAGAAACAATTTGATGATAATTTCAAGAACTTTCACAACGATTACAACTAATTCGATCAGATATTAATATGACTGTCAAATACAATGCAAACAATCACAAACGCTAAAAAACATGAGTTGCAAAGCCACACAGGCAATGCAGGGTAATCACTTAGCAAAGCCACAAAGGCGATGCTCACTAACACTTTACACCGGCTAGTCCATCAAGGCACTAGCCCACACCAATACACCGGCTAGTCCATCCAATACACCGGCTAGTCCGTCAAGGTACTAGCCCACACCAATACACCGGCTAGTCCGTCAAGGTACTAGCCCACACCAATATTCTCCAACCTACACCAACTCCCGCCAAACACACCAATGCATAATCTCATGTCAATATGCAGAATGGCAACAATTCGATAATGCAATGATTAAATCGATGCACAACGAGAAATAAACACAGAGCATCGAGTATGATTTCCAATAAACGCTTAAGGCTCAAGAAAAGGGTATTAAAGGCAAATAACGCATTTTCATAACAAATATAATAGAGTCCAGAGAAATTCGATAGCAATTTTGAAAAATATATACGAAGACAAATTGATGAATTGGGTTTCGGATAGAAATTCCTTACCTCAGTCTAAGCTATGCACTCGCTACTATTCAACCTTGTTCAAACCTCGAATTAACCTAAACGGGCAAATTAATTTATTAGAATTCAACCTAGCCTCACCAACTATTAATATAATGCTAAATCCTAATCGTTGCTCCCTCTGACACTCTTAACGTAACCGAAAACGAATCAGATTTCTCGAACGGCTAAACCTAACGGATAACCACGCACACTCTGAAAAGCATTAAGACACTCCAAAAATGATACAATATTACTATAAAATACTTTTGTACCTTAAAACACTATAAGAAGTTATAATATAAATTTTCTGAATTTTTGGATATTTTTGAATTAAAAACGATTTTCTTAAATACCAGAAAAGCCAGCTTTATAATATGTAAGAAAAATACAGAAATCAAAATTGAAATTTAAAAGGCACCGAAACTATTTTAAAATTATTTGTTTCATTAAATCAAATGCGATACAGGTTAATGTACTAAATCAACTCAGAAATTAATGAAACTTAAACTGAGATGTCTTTTTACTATAAAAGCACCGCTGTAATTTTTGCGGAATTTAATATTAATAGCAAATGCTCAAAACAAATTTTAGGATAGCTCCACTTGCAAAAATATTAAAAATATCAAATGACATCAGAAAAATATGAAATTTTCACAGAACCTATAATATTATACTAAAAACCTGCGTGTAAAGTTTTAGAATTTTTGGACATTAGTACAGTGCTCAAGAGCCACGTGGTACAACTGTGCAAGCACAGTGTACCGCCTTATTGCACAAACCCATTACTGTTGAACCATCTTCTTCTTCTCTTTTCTCTTCTGTACAAACCCAAAACACCCTTTGTTCTCATATGCAGCTATCCCACCCATATTTCTTACACGCACCTTAACATATATTCACACATTACATACACTTCAATACACCATCTTCCTCTCAAACACATCCATGCACACCCAAATCAGTATATTAGCTCCCTGTTGCTTCCTTCTACCTTCACTGTTCATCACCCATTTCATAGTGGCTTCTCTTCGACATCCATTACACACTCAATCACACAAATACACACACAACAACATTACACACAAATGAACATTTCACCCAACACTCACTTTCCACCCACAAACAACACACATACACACAAAACACAGGAACCCATCACAGTTTCACACCAATCTAAGCCCACGACATTGCTGCCATTTCTAATTCACAAACCCCACAACATCCTATGCTGTAACACCCCGATAGTTTTTTGGATTTATTTGAAATTTTTAGCGGCGAATAGATTTTTACTAAGCACCGATATTATTATGTAACCACTTTAGCAGCAGTTAGTGAAGCGACATTATATAATAACCCGTTAAAAAAAACTCCTTAGCACATTAAATTATCGTAACAAATTACGTTGGACCCTTTTGAAATAATAAGATGTTTTGGGTAATTAAACTTTGAATAACTAATGAAACTTGAAGGGGGCTTTTGGTAAATTTTCTTTTAGGGTTTTATATACAAGTATAGCTTTGTTGGGCAGCCGTCGAGGCCTCCACTCTCCTACGTTTGATACATTTTGAGTGAGAGAGAGAGAGAGAGAGAAAGATCAAGGAAGGGAGAAGGATTACTCCGGCAATTGAATTTTCGATAAGCTTTTTCTTAGTTTTCTTGTTCATTTGTGATTATGGGATTAATTAGGGGGTTAAGGGAGATCTCCACGAGGGGCACGGCTATGAGTTCTGCCATGGTTTTTTTTTTCTGTGTGTTTGGGAAAGAGGGAAGACTGCCAAGCATGAGTATATGTATAGTGTGTCTAAGTGTGTGGTGCATTAATGTGCAGCTGTGTGTGCGTATGTGAGAGGGGAGGGAAGACTACGTGAGGGTTATTTTTCTGTGGGTGAAATGGAGTGGTCATGGAGAGAAAGAAAGAAAGGAGGGGCTGTCGTGGGTAGGGTGTGATGTGGGTGTGCTGTGTATGTATAAGTGTATGAAGTGAGTCTTGAATGAGGGAGAAAGGAGGGGCTACCATGGCTGCCATTAGAGAGCAGTATGGGCTGCCATGAAACTGTGTTTGCGGCGCCGTTATGTTTTGGACAAAGCCACTGCACGGCTGTCCTAAGGGTTCAGCTATGTGGAGGTGATTTTAATGTGGGTTTTGTGTGTGCCGTGAGCTTGGAATGGGTGTATTTGTATGGATGTATATGTGTACATGTAGTGTGTGGAAAGGGAGGTGTAGTGTGTACTGTGGGTGTGGTTGTATACATGAAAGGGGTGAAAGGGAAGGGAAAAACTTGCAGCAAAGGGGGGCTGATGTGCTGTGTACTGTGGGTGTGGTTTGTATACATGAAAGGGGTGAAGGGGAAGGGAAAAACTTGCAGCAAAGGGGGGCTGATGTGCTGTGTATTGTTGATGCGCGTGAGGTTGTGAGAGTGGTGTATTGGAGGGTATATAATGTGTGTAAAGTGTGTATATATGTGACTGTGTGTGCAAAAGATAATGGGAGAGATAGCCGTGGTGTGAGTGAGAGTGTTCTGGGTTTGGACATGAGTTGGAATGAAGAAAGAGATGGGTTAACAGCAAATGGGCCTGTGCAGTGGAGTGGTACACTGTGCTTGCACAGTTGTACCACGTGGCTGCTGGGTACTGTACGGTCGTCGAGAATTTTTAAAACTTTGCAGGATGGTTCTTAGTATAATATTAGAATTTCTGTGAAAATTTCATATTTTTCTGATATCGTTTGGTATTTTTAATATTTTCTCAAGTGCAGCTATTCTAAAATTTGTTTTGAGCATTTGCAGCTAATATTAAATTCCACAAAAATTACAGCAATGCTTTTATAGTAAAAAAAAAAGACAACTCTGATTATGTTTTAAAAATTTGTGAGTTGATTTAGTACATTAACATGTATCGCTTTTGATTTAATGAAACGAATAATTTTAAAATGGTTTCGGTGCTTTTTAAATTCCAATTTTGATTTTTTGTATTTTTATTATATAATATAAGGATATCATGAAAGTTATGGGACTTTGATTTGAGCTAGAAGCATTAATTGTTATTTTTGGGCTTTTTCTAGTATTTAAGAAAATTATTTTTAATTCAAAATTATAACTTGTTATGCTGTTTTAAGGTATAAAGTATTTTATAAGAATTTATTTTCGTTTCGGAGTGCCTTAATGCGTTATAGTGTGTGCATGGTTATCGGTTAGGTTTAGCCGTTCGAGGAGTCCGTTTCGGTTTCGTTTTCGTTTATGTTAAGAAGCAGCGATTAAGATTCAGCATTATAATAATATTCTGTGAGGCTAGGTTGATTTCTAATAATTAATTTGCCACTTAGGTTAATTCGACGTTTGAACAGGGTTGAATAGGAGCGAGCCCATAGCTTGAGGATCAAGGTAAGGGATTTCTTCTGAAACCCAGTTTTCTTCTATTTGTCCTCAAAGATGTTTTTTCTGAATTGTTATAGCTATTCTTTTGAATTCTGTTATTTTGATTAAGTCGCATTGTTTGCCTGAAAAACCTTTTATTGAGCCTTAAAATCGTTTATTGAAACTCTTATCGATGCTCAATATTTATTGTCCATCGAGCATTGAATAACATGTTGCATTATCGATTTGTTGTCATTCTGTTAATTGGCATGAGTTTCTGCATTGGTGTGTTTGGCGGGAGTTGGTGTATATTGGAGGATATCAGTGTGGGCTAGTACCTTGACGGACTAGCCGGCGTATTGGTGTGGGCTAGTACCTTGACGGACTAGCCGGTGTATTGGTGTGGGCTAGTGCCTTGATGGACTAGCCAGTGGAAAGTGTTATTGAGCATCGCCTTTGTGGCTTTGCTAAGTGATTACCCTGCATTGCCTGTGTGGCTTTGCAACTCGTGTTCAATAGCATTTGTGATTGTTTGTATCGTATCCGAAAGTCATATTAATATCTGATCGAATTAGTTGTGATTGCTGTGAAAATTCTGGAATTTATCATCGAATTGTTTCTTTGAACAAAACCATCATTACTTTGCATTTGTAAATTATTTCGAAATTTCTTCATTTGAGCGACTTTACTGAGCTCTCAAAAGCTCACTCCCCTTTGACTTCCTTTCCACAGATAATATCTAACAATAGATCACAATGGGTGTGGAATAGATCTGAGCGAGGGAAAGAGAAATCTAAGTTTAGTATATGTCATTAGAACCCCTGCGTGGGTTAGTATTGTTATTTAAAATATTTCGGACTTAGTTTGACGTTCAATTTATGACAGCTTATTAGGAGTATGAATTAATTTATGAATAGTTTCTCTCACAGATTTGTATTATTTGGTTGAGTTGAGGTTTTATTATTTTAGTGAATTGATCGAGCGAGTGTCTAACGTTTCGAAAATTTGGGATGTTACATATGCTGTACGTGGGCTGTTTTGCAGCCCCTCACACACACAAAACACCCGCAATTCCATCCTCATGGCTGCCACCAATTTCCCCATCACAAACCCACGTATCAGATACACACATATATGTATTCGGCAGTCCAATACACCAAAGCACACCCATTTCTCACGTTACTCAATTTTAAACACATATATAAAAGCTGAATTTGTAACACCGGAAAAGAGCTTACTAGAAAAACTTCGCCGGAACAATCCTCCTCGCAGCTGTTTTCTCTCTAAGCAGCCCCTTGCGGCTGCTTCTTCCCATGGCAGCCATCACTACAACAGCCACCGTTTCGTCCCTTAAACGCACCTAAACAGGTACAACAACACACCTCAATTCTACATGAATCCAAACCCCACGGCAGCCCCTTCACAGTTACTATAAATCATGAAAGGATTAGAAGGAAAAGGCTAGAAACTTACCGAAAAAGTCTCGCCACAAAACCCTTATTCATCTCCTTCCTTTGATCTCTCTCTCGATTTGCTTCATTCTCTCTTTCTCAGCCGTTTTCAGAAAAAAAAAAAAAAAAAAAAGGGGTTGAAAATGACGGCTGCCTCACAAGATATATATATATATATATATATATATATATATATATATATATATATATATATATAATCCTACATATTTATTTGTCGCTAAAAACCCAAACTTGTGATTGCGAGAAATGGTCTAAAAAAAATTAAAATACTTATGATAACTATATGTTAGAAATTTATTAACGGTTGTTACGCTAACTCGCTCCATTATGTGTCGCTAAAAGTGGCCACATAAAAATCTCAACGCTAACTAAAAGGAATTTCGTTGCCAAAGCTCTTAAAAATATCGTTTCGCTAATTGTCACTAACACCTCAATCAATATCATTTATATTTGCACCTTTAATATATAAATTATGGTTTAGCAAAATTTCGTCGTTAAAAGTTACTGCCAAAAATTTCACCCACGAAAATCTACGCTAAATCTTGCGTATGAAAGTCATGCTTTAAAATAAATTAACCAGGTATGCAAGATTATGGTTCGGGGTGTTACATATAGATTGGTGAGTGTGTGTGTGTGTGTGTGTGAGATTATGGAGTGCATGTGTGTGAGTGCAATGAAAAGAAGAAGAAAGAGTGAGAGACCCATTGCCGTGAGGCAGGCAGTTGGTGTGAGATAGAAGGTAGTGATGGAGTGCAGTGAGTGTTGTAGTGAGTGTTGTGTGTTTTAATGTAAATAATGGGTGTGCATTAGTTGTGTATAGGAGTGTGTATATGTCTATGTGAGTGGAGTGGAATGGCGAGTGCATATGTGGTATATGCTTGTAAAAAAGCTGTGCACGTGAAATGGAGGGAAACAACACTGTTGCTGTGCTGTTTTGGTGTGCATGTGTAAAAATAGTGAGTGTACTATTAAGGTGTATATATATGTGAACAATGTGGGTGAAAAATTTGTGTGTGGGAGGAAGTGGTGTGGGCAGCTGCAAGAAATGGTTGGTCAGTGAGTGCATTAGTTAAGAAAGAGTCGAAGGGAAAAAGAAGGGAAGCGCGGATCAGGTATTTAGTTAGCGTTAGACACGATGAGAGCATTGAATACTATACAATGATTGTTAGCATACGAAATTTAACAGTATAGTACGTTAGGCCATATTAGAATTTACGGCAAAGTTTCATAATTTTCTAAAATCACAAGTATTTTAGTATTTTCTGTAATTTCAGATTTGAAAAATTCCTTAGAAGCCTTTAAACCCTGAAAGTGTTCTGGGAAAAATTAGAGTAGTGTTTATATAGTATAATAAAGACTCAGTATAAATTTGATGATTTTTGGAGTCTATTTGTTATCATTTTCAGTATCGCATTGAATTTAGCAAAATGAAAAATAATGAAATAGTTTTAGTGTCTTTTAAATTCTGATTTAATTTCTATATTTTTATATATATTTTAAAGTTTGTATAAAAATTATGGGACTTATTTTTCAATTGGAAGTAATTTTGACAATTTATGGGTTTTTATTGCATTTAAGAAAATTATTTTAATTCCAAAATATTGAACAAATTCAGAAAAATTCATGCTTTGACTTTTTACAATGTTTTAAGCCATAAAACTGTTTTATTATAATTTAATGTGTATTTGGAGTATCATTACACATTTAAAGAGTGTATAGGGATTTCGGTTAGGTTAGCCGCGTGCGAGGCGCGTTTTGAGTTGAGCGATTTCGGAGTTAGAAGTGAGCATGTGGGGGTATATGATATTAGGGTTATAATATTGTAGCATAAATTATGTTCTGACAAATGGTTTGCCAATCTAGGTTATTCAGAAAATATTGATCGAGGATTGGTAGCATCGCTTAGCTTGGACCGAGGTAAGGATTTCTCTCCGAACCCCATTTCGTTATTCTGTTTCAAATGTTTGTAATAACAGTTTTACAAAATGCATTGATTGTTGATTTCTATGTTGGAAATAAAAAGCGTTTGTTTTGAAACTGTCCATCAAACCCTAATTTGAGCCTGATAGCGATCGTTTGAAATTCGTTACTCCCATCTGTTAACTAAATTCAATCATTGTAAAACGTTTTGAATTGTGTTTAAATTCCTTGAATATTATCAAATACATTTATTGCTTCTCAATGTTGACATGAGTTAGTAATTTGGGAGTCATAAGGATGGTCTGTATTGTTGGCGTTATAAGGATGGCCTGTTGGATGGGTTTAACTAGTACCTAAATGGACTAGTCAGTGTACATATGCATATGTAAAGATATCGAGCACTGCCGGGGTGGCTTTGCTTCTGTACTGCTCATGTTCAACGTTTCCTATTTATGTTTATTGCATTTTAAGTATTTAAAAAATGGTTATCGATTTAAGGGAACTAAGTTGATACTCATCCCCGTGTTGTTTATATTGAAATGCTGTGGTTTTCTTTGAAAACCCTTTTAAAATTATCGTTTGATTGTATATAGAAAGATTGTTTGAACCGCTCTGTTTCTCCGCTTTCAAAATTTTCTATTGGTTTAAATGTCAAATTGTCCATATCTTTTTCTTATTTTTAAATCTTTGTGTGACCTTACTGGGCTATCAAAAGCTCACTCCCCTTTGACTTCCTTTCCGCAGGTGACAGCCAGCAGTAGGTTACCTAAATAGGGATTAGAGCCGAGCAAGCGAAAGCAAAGGAATTAGATTTTGGTATTGATCATTAGAACCCCTGCGTGGGTGAATGCTATTGTTTAAATTTGTAGAACCTAATTTGATATTTCACCCACGATAGTTTACTAAGATTTAAAATTAATGGTTCAGTTGCTCTGACGGTTGATGGATTATTTACTGAGGTTGAGGACACTATCGTCTTAGTGTTATCGATCGATTGAGTGTTAACATTTTGGAAAAATTCTAGGATGTTACACTTTGTCTAATTCTACGATGAAACTCACTATAATAAAGTGCGTTATTTTGTTGGTCTTTTAGATGTATATAAAAGCCAATAAGGTATTGAAAGAATATATCAAAGTCTTCTAATAAAGAATCTAAATTTAAAAAATATCTAATATAGAAAGATAAAGGATTGTATAAAAGAGTAATACAATCTGTTATATAATGTTTTATTCTATCATTTGTAAAATCAATTGTTTCTAATGCAGTAAAATTTTTATTAAAAGTGTCTAAAATGTCTGACGTTGTCTGTTGATCAAGATTAAAGTTATTAATCATGTCTTCAAAATTAAAGGGTTCTTGGTGAAGTTCAAGGTCTGGATTTCTAAGGTCCATTAAAATTAACTTGGTCTATGTATACTATCATAGTTGTCATTATTTTCTACATACTGTATTCTATTAGCTTGTCTATCCCGTATAATCTGTCTAACAGTAGAAGCTTCTTGAGTGTTAGTTCTTAACAATTGTCTTACATACTCATCATGAGATTCATTATCTAAATTAGTTTTATGGTGTTTTAAAAGTTGTTCTAAGTATTCATTCATCTGTAAGAAGTCATTTTCGAGATTTAAAAATAAATGACCATATGTTTGTAACGGGTGTGGAACATAACGTAATCTACCGGCTTGCATGAGAAATTTAAGTCTGCCATAGACATAATTCATGCGATTTAAAGCTGTATAAAAACGATTAAATTGTATGGTGTTTTCTTTAGGAGTTGACGAATAAGTCATAACGTCTTGTGTATAATGGCAATAAAAAAAGGGGTTTGCAGCTCTGTTACTCATGATATCTGATTTAACAGGGATTACTTGCTCTAGGTTACTCAGTACTTCTCCTTTACTTGTAAAATATCTCTAATTTTGTATTTTGTTTTTCTAAACTGTCTATTCTTAGTTTAAATTTGTCTAATTCTTGTTTGTATTCGGGGGGGGGGGGGGGTGGCCGGAAAACAAGTCCCCGGTTGGACCAAAACCAGTTTTGGAAAAGGTAGCATATCAGAGAGAAAAACAGCGGAATAGAGAGCATATTTAGAAAAAATATGGCAGAAACTGGAAACAGAGAGAGAGTCTGAGTTCAAGTTTAGTTTTCAAAGGTTCAGGATGCCGAGTAGACTTATAACTAGACTAAATCTCAGGATGCCAGGTTGAACTATTAGGGTTTTCTTTTTTGGAAAACTCAGGGCATGCGTTAGTCTGCAGGTTTTCAAAAGCCATAACTCGGCAACTAACCCTAAACGACTCGCTCCCACTTTTGTTTAAAACCATTAAGAGAACTATAAGGGTTTATTTTTAAGGCATAATTGATTTAAAATCTAGCTAAGGGTCTGAGGTAAGCATAATCATTTTAAAAAATAAAATAGACAGAGTCTCTCTTAAGTCAAGTAAATGCCACATGATCTCTAAATCTTGCCTATATTTAACTGCTCTTTGGCATGTTAAGTTTTGAGATATTTTACGTTCAATTGACGGAAGACTTTTCACCACGCGAGCGTGTTCACTCCAGAATAATTAAAGAACTGAGTAGAGACTTAAGAAATCTTACTTTGAAAGTAGAAGAGCGAAAGTGTGCTTTGCACGATCTCAGTTGTAGTGGGAGCGAGTCGTTTAGGGTTAGTTGCTGAGTTATGGCTTTTGAAAACCCGCAGACTAACACATGCCCTGAGTTTTTCCAAAAAAGAAAGACACCCGTTAGAACAAAACTTCAAAATACAAAAAGCAGTGCCCTAGAAGACAAAATAACAATAATTTCAAAGCTATGATAGTTAATAATACCAATGAAGATCTTTTAGAAGTAGATGAAACTTTAAGTGATACATAAAGCATATATAGTATTAAATCCATAGAAGAATATACAGAAGACATTATGTCCTTAAGTAGTGATGAGGAAGAAGAAGATCTTCCAGTAGAAACAACAGATAAATTAGACACTTTCATAAATTCTTTAAGGGATTCTAAAATATACAACTTTATGTTTAAACCCTTAGAACATTAGTTAACCTTAGAAGAAAACTGTACACATCAATGGGAATTAGAAAAAGGTCTAGATACAATTCCATGTTATATATGCACATGGTATCCTGCAATTAAAGTTAGATGTAAATGCAATTTATGCTACAAAGAAGCATGTACTAAATGCATAAAACAAAAATACAATATAAATATTACCAAGCCTACAAACTCTTCTATACCAGTTCAGACATAGATCAATTATGCAATAAATTAAATAAGATAAACAATAAAATAAAGGAAGGTCACATGACAGACCTTAGTAATTTCTTGGCAATTTCCTAAAGAAGACAACACGCAGACAACAACTGGTACCAAAATGATCAAATACATGACACAATTCTTAGGCCCCATAGCTAAAGCCAATTTTGAAGAATGGCAAAAGGCATTTCCCTCAGATTGTATTACTTTTTTATACAATCCTTTATCTGGTAACACGTAAAAATGGCCAAAGACATTTTAATACAGAAGATATTAATTTAGTAAAGACAATAAAAGAAAAGGTTAAAACATTACCTGATTTATATTTGCCCTTAGAAACAGACTATATATATATATATATATATATATATATATATATATATATATATATATAAATATATATATATGGGAGCTGATCCATTGCTCGCGCTAGCAAATGGAGTTAAGTTGCAAGCGCGATCTGATCGTCCATCCTGAAAGATGGACGGCCCAGATCGCGCCTTTTTTGAAAACTGTCAGTCGTCCGCCATACAGTGTAGCGGACGAACTTTTTTACCTTTTTGCCCCTCCGCGCCTGTCCGCTACACTGTATAGCGGACAACATCAAAGGCCTGACGGGAGACAGCAAAAAGGCGTCCGCTATACAGTGTAGCGGACGGTACGCGCTGACACCTGTCAGGTCCTGTCCCGTCGCTCCTTTCGGCACTGACGGCTATCTTGCCCTTACCTGTCACATCAACAGTGTCCGCCATACTGTATAGCGGACGGTCAATATAGGTTCAAAAAACAGTAACGACGACACTCTTCTCCACTCTTTCTACTCACAAATTTCCCAGCGGCGTTGGCAAGTAGATCGGCGCAGATAGCCGTCAGTGCCGAAAGGAGCGACGGGACAGGACCTGACATGTGTCAGCGCGTACCGTCCGCTACACTGTATAGCAGACGCCTTTTTGCTGTCTCCCGTCAGGCCTATGATGCTGTCCGCTATACAGTGTAGCGGACAGGAGCGGAGGGGCAAAAAGGTAAAAAAGTCCGTCCGCTACACTGTATGGCGGACGACTGACAGTTTTTGAAAAAGGCTCGATCTGGGCCGTCCATCTTTCAGGATGGACGGTCAGATCGCGCTTGCAACTTCACTCCATTTGCTAGCGCGAGCAATGGATCAGCTCCCTATATATATATATATATATATATATATATATATATATATATATATATATATGAGGGATATGTTTGCTTGACTGCACATTCTAGTAAATCCTTGTGTGACGAAGTATATGATTTTTTTGAAGGGATTAAGGAATTGAGAAAAAAAATGTTTTTGATCATTTTAGATAGTGCCACTAGTTGTGGTAACATGTAAGAATATTTGAAGAATAGACTGCTAGTTAACAAAGTCTTGGTGAATAATGGAGATTATTTCACATACGATGTTCGGCTCATATCTTGAACCTCATTGTTCATGATGGGTTTAAAGTTGCTAATGATGCTATTTACAAGATTAGAGAGAGCATCTAGTATGTGAAAGGATCTGATGGTAGGATGATAAAGTTTGCCTAATGTTGTGAGCAAATTGGTGTGGCAACTTCAATGGGTTTGTGCATGGATGTTTTCACTCGTTGGAACTCTACTTTCTTTTATGCTAGAGTGTGGGCTTAATCCTTGACAAAACTTTTTTTTTGATTTTCAGTTTTTAAAGAGCAGTTTAATTTTATTTTTTTATAAAAACAAGTGGGTGTTTGATAACCCTTTTTTTGAGTTTTTTTGGGTGTTTGGTGACCCTTTTTTTTGACTTTTTATTTTGGGTGGTTTGCGGTGGCGATGGTGGCCGGAGGTGGCTGTCTGCGGCTGGTGGTGGCTGCCGGCGGTGGGCGGTGGCTGCTGGCGAGAGGTGGCTGCCAGCCGGTAATGGTGGCCAGAGGTGGCCTCCGGCCAGTTGTGGTGGCCACCACCCACCGCCTCCCGGTGGTGGCTGCCGGAGGTGGCTGCGTTGTGGTGGAGGTCTCAAAAAAAATTAAGTGAAAAAAGAGCTTTTTTCTCTTTTTTTTTACTCTACAATTTAAAAAGTGATTTTTTAAATTGAAAAAAAATGATTACCAGACGCTCCTTTTTTTTCAATTTTTAAAACTGAAAAAAGATAAAAAAAAAAAAAAAGAGTGTCAAACATAACCTAAATTTTGGTTAGCATTTGTGAACTATTCCCTCATTGAACCTAGCTACAAGTATTGTCTTACCAGGGAAGAATGGGATTGGGGGGGGGGGGGGGCTAAAATTGCAACGTTTATGGCCCCATTTGCTGTGATGACCAATCTTGTGTCCGGGGATGAGTGCGTAACATCAAATCTATATTTTAATTATGTCTGTAGAATTTAGTTGCATATAATGGAAGAGATGGAAAGTTAGGATCTAATTTTGAGAAGCATGACTATGGAAATTATTCCAAGTTTTTAAAGTATCGGAAGTCTTATAGTACTATACTAGCTATAACAACAGTGCTTAATCCTCGCTATAAGTTGAGATGTGCGGAATATTGCTATGAAAAGATTGATGCGGGTGAAGCGGAAAAGAACTCAAAACGAAGATGAAGAAGCTCTATGAAAAATATGCTGTTCAAAATTTCGTTGCTGCAAAAGATAAAGTTTCAGTTGGTACAAGTGTCATTTCTATGCAAGAAGATGATGCCGAAGTAAGTTATTTCCTTTTTATATTTATGTTTCTTGTTTATATTTTTGTTTAATACATTTCTCGTTAAAAAAATGTAGGAGAACTTTAAAAAAACATGGCTTGAGGTAAAAAAGAAGTCGAATTTGGATCTTTACTTGGAGCAGCTGGTGTATGATCGCGTGCAATATGCATATTTGGATGTGTTCGAGTATTGAGAAAATAATCGGTCTAGGTATACCATTCTTTCTAATATGACACTTGACATTATGAGCATCCCAATAACGACGGTTGCCTTCGAATCGACTTTTAGTATTGCAACAAAAGTTCTCTTCAAAGTTTGGAGTTCACTTACTCCATATAGTGCCCAAGCTTTGGTTTGCGGTTGTAATTGGTTGTATGATTATGCAATTCAAAGTAAGTCATTATTTTGAAAGCATTCGAATTATGAAGTTTATTTATGTGCTTTGGGTTTAGTTTAATCATATTTGCTTAAATGTAGGTGAAGATCCAGAGGATAGTGAACTTGTAGTACCTTTGCCTATCAATGTGAACATGAATGTTTCGTTGGATGCAAAATGTAACATCCCGAAATTTTCCGAAACGTTAACGCGATCAGTTCACTAAGATAATTATTCCTCAAACTCAACCAAATAATACCATCAATCTGTTAGAGCAACTAACCATCAATGAAATCATACTCTTATATGATTTCATAAGTAAAATACCAAATTGATATCTTACAAAATTTAAACAAAACTATTCACCCACGCAGGGGTTTAAATAAAAAAATAAAACACGGTAACTTAAATTCACTCGCTCGCTAGCCTCAAGTCCAATTAAAATGAATTCTAATGCTGGTTACTACCTGAAAAAAGGAAGTCAAAGGGGAGTGAGCTTTTGAGAGCCCAGTAAGGTCGCACAATGATTTAAAATCACAAAACGATTCGAACGTTTTTCATATAGAGTCAAACAAAACTTTTTACGAGTATTTTCAAGCGTTTCGACAAATATGAACAAAACGAATGATTTTACATTCAAGTCCAATAACATCTCTTTGAGGGATTTGTTTTCGATGAAACCACTACAATACGATATAAACATAGGGATGAGTATTCAACTCAATCCCTTAAATAATAGTCAGTTGAAAACACTTCGGATATAATAAAGCAGGAATGGATAATATTCAAAACATTTCAAGTGCAATAAAACATAAACAGGAATCGTTGAACATGAGCAGTACAGAAGCAAAGCCACCCCGGCAGTGCTCGATCGCTTTACATATGCATATGTAACACTGATTAGTCCATCTAGGTACTAGTTAAACACATCCAACAGACCATCCTTATAACGCCAACAATACAGACCATCCTTATGGCTCCCAAGTTACTAACTCATGTCAACATTGAGAAGGATTAGACTACAATTGAAAATACTTTTCGATTATCGAATTCAATAAACAGATGAGCATGAAAAGAGATAAGTACAACTCAAAATATGCATTTTATGATGGTCAGATCAATAAACATATGAGAATGAAACATGAATTCCAAACGATCGCTATCAGGCTCAAATTAGGGTTTCATGGACAGTTTTAAAAACATCTTTTTTACCAAACATAAAATCGAATCAATGTAGTTTGTAAGACTATTCTATAAGTATTTGAAAAACAGAGTAACGAAATAGGGTTCGGACAGAAAATCCTTACCTCGGTCCAGGCTAAGCGATGCTAACTGACCTCGATCCAAAAATCTTTGAATAAACCTAAATTAGCAATCAATATGTTAGAACATAATCTATACTAATATACTATAAACCTAGTATCAACTACCCAGACGGCGCTCACTTCTAATCCCGAAATCGCGCAACTCAAACGGTTCCTACACACGGCTAACCTAACCGAAATCCTCGTACGCTTCTTAATGGGTAACGACAGTCTATAATTTAGAATAATTTACACTAAAACACTTTTTTAGCTTAAAACATTATTAAAAGTCAAAATATGAATTTTCTGAATTTTTGAATAGTTTCGAATTTAAAATAATTTCCTTAAATGCAATAAAAATCTATAAATTGCCAAAATTACTTCCAGCTGAAAAATAAGTCCCATAATTTTTATACAAACTTTAAAATATATATATAAATTAAAATTAGAATTTAAAAGACACTAAAACTATTTCTTTGTTTTTCATTTTGCTAAATTCAATGCGATACTGAAAATGATAACAAATCGACTCCAAAAATCATCAAATTTATATTGAGTCTTTATTATACTATATAAACACTACTCTAATTTTCTCCAGAACATTTTCAAGGTTTAAAGATTCCTAAGGGATTTTCCAAATCTGAAATTACAGAAAACACTAAAAAAATTCATACGATCTCAGAAAATTATAAAATTTTGCCAAGAATTCTAATATGGTCTAGAGTATTATACTGTAAATTTTCACATGCTAACGATAAGCGTGCATTAACATATGCACGTATCGAACTTAACGCTAACCCGTTACGTGATCCGCACTTCTCTTCTTCTCCATCTCCTCTTCTGCACTCACTTCTCTAACACTCAGCAGATCCACACCTCTCTAACACACACTCATCCAACCATTATACACACAATTACCACACATCTTCACTTACACACACACACACACACACACACACACACTTACCATTTACACACATTTACATCCATAATATGTCACACACCTGCATATTCCCCAATACACATACTACACACAGCACACAAACACTCACGAACAACCCTTCCCTTTTCCTTGCACACACTCAAACACGCACATACAAACCCACAAAAACACATACTCTTCCACCCTTTTTTACAACTATTTCACACACACAAATACATTCTATACCCATAATTATGCACTCAAACACCCAGCCATTTGCACCTCACACACAGGTTCACACAATGGGCAATACCCACTTCCATTTCTTCTTCATCCTTCATTACCACACATGTACCCAATAACTCAACACATACAGGTTTCATGTATTCACCATATACTTCTAAACTTTCCAAAACATACTCGCACACATGGATATATAGATGCATCCTGTCATGCCCACTGCCGGGTCTCCTTTCTTCTTTCATTTTACACACCATTTCTCTCACATAGGTTCACAATCACACATGTTGCACCCACTTATGCACAGCTGCCTAAGCAGCTTCATCCCCAACAATCTTACACTCAGCTTCCTCTACGGAAGTCCATGGCTACTATCTCCTTCTCTCTCTCTCTCTTTCTATATATATATATATATATATATATATATATATATATATATATATACTTACAAGCCCTTGTGGCTATTTTCTGTCACAAGCTCCATCACGGCAGCCATCACCTCTTGGTAAGACGGCTGCACTACACTCTCAGAAATGGTAACAACCCTCCTCTTTTCACAGTCGTAACCAAATTTCACAGCTCCCTCAACGCACGTACACAGGACAGCCATGACTGCCTGCCTCCAACGCACACACTTACACTACATCCACATCTATTTCATCACAAAAACGGAGCACCCCATCGCAAAACCACTCACAGCAGTCCCATGCCCCCGCGATCATCCCTTTATAGTTACTATAAATAGTAGATAAAATAGGGTAGAAAAGCCAAGAGACTTACCGGATAAATCAACCCGATCGCCGGAAGCCTTCTTCACGATCTCTCTTTCACTCTCTTGCTCTCTAGGTCACGTACAGATGAAAATATAAAGGAGATGGTTGCCTCCTCTCATAGTATAATGTTTATAGTAACCCTAGTTTGGTACATAACCAAAAGCCCCTCTAAAGTTTTGTTAGTTACTAAAAAATGTGTCCACGACTTTTTATTATTACGAAATGGTCCAAATTAAATTATTTACTATAGTTTGGGTGCTCCAAAATTTTAAGGGTTTGGTTAGGTAACCCGTTATACTAAGTGTCGCTAAAGGTCACTAAATAAAAATATCAACGCTAACTGAAAGAATATTCGTCGCTAAAGATCGCTACCTAAAATATCGATGATAAAAAAAATTATTTGCTGATAAATTTTTTTAAATAAATCCGAAAAGTATCGGGGTATTACACAAGAAGCTTGACAGAGATTTGAAGACTTGAAGTTTTAGTTCACGTTGAGGGAATTGAAGACTTTAATTTGAATTAATTTAAGCATGTGATGATGTAATTGTGTTAAAGTTTACTTATTTTATTTTGGATTGTGGGTGGGGATTGGGGAATGGGGGCATGGGACTAGATGCTTGCAATTATTCTTATGGTATTTAACAATTAACATGCTAGTAACTAGTAAGTATTTAGTAGTAAGTAACTAAGTAGAAGACTGAGTTATATTTGACATAATTTTTAGTTTTTGTTAAACTGAAAACTATTTTTACAACTACCAAAAGCATGAAATGTGTTAGCAAAAGAAACAAAAAGAAAAAGAAATGTCTAACTAGTAAGTGGTAACTAGCAAAATGAGGGTAATAAAATATGTTTATTAAAAAAAATCAGAAATTCAAGCATTACCCTCGGGTAATACCCCACCCGCAAGGGTAGGGTACGAATTTAGAAAAATCCTACTCGAGAAAAAAATGGGTAAATTCTACCCGGCCCATTTTTACCCCCACCCAACGGGTATACCCGTTTACTAGGTCTACTCTCAGACAACCGATTGTTGTTACTATTGGCTCTGACTTCTAGGAGTATGCTATCTAGGCGACCAACCGCTTAATGGCGTGTTGTTGGCTCCATTTCTTAGATATATAGTTTTGTCTGTCGACCCTTCCAACTTGTCTTGAGGACTCTGGCAATGATCAAAGTTGTTTCCCTTTCAATCGAGTCTTTCAACTTGTCTTAAAGGCGCCTTTCAAATTGTGTTAAAGGCTCCGGCAACGGACAATTCCAGTTTTAGTTCCAAATCCAGCCTTCATTGTGTCTAGACGATCAATCATCGTTATTATTGGCTCCAGCTTCTAGGCGTGTTATTCTCATTTGCTTAAGTGACCAATCGTCATTACTGTTGACGCGACTTTTAGGCAGTGAGTTTTTTCGGCTCCAGCTCCAGTTCCAGATCCGAAGTCTATGTTCAAAGACCAATCAGTGTCATTGTTGGTTCCAATTTTGAACAATATCTATATTTTAGCGAACTACGTTAGTCTGATTCCTCCTGGGAGGATACCTAGGAAGCCCGTGAAGTTCCTACCTCATATTTGTGCGAAGCTTTGAGTCTGTCTTGGAGTCACATGGTCTTTTTTCCCAGTTTTCACTACAAAAATATGTTGTCCTTTTTCGCTGATGTTCGCCCGCAAGCATACTCCATTCCCGAGGTGCTTTTGTAAACACTTCATTTTTGTAGTCATTTTTAATTAATTGAATAATGGACTTCATTAATAATTAAAGAATTATTGAGTTTGGGCTTAATAATGTGTTGTCCAGTCCAGCCTAGTCTGATTGTCCAATCATGAACACTATAAAAAGGGGTCTTGGCCTCCATTTTAAGAGTCAGACTTTTAGTCTAGGAACTTATTCTCCTTAGAGTTTGCATTACATTTCTTCATGAAGTGACGTCCAATCTCCCTCGAGAATCTTAGCCATCCAAATTACTCTAAAAACATCACTTTGATCTTCTGCATCGTGGATCCAACGGCGAGCATTCCCGAGTCGACAATGCAAGCTGAATCGCGAGGTAATTTTTATCAAGCTTTCATAGGGTAGAAGCATATAAATTGTCACTCCTTTCCCGTAGTTACATTTCATTTCAAAATAGCACAAAAAATTATTTTCATCTTCCTTGTTTAAAGTCTAAGTCCCGAATTATAAATTAACTCTCGTAGAACCGGTGTCGAATTATGGTGGTTTTGATTTTGATTAGTCTTATCGGATACGTAGACACTTGACCCAAGTTGTTAAGTTCAAGCCAAAAATATAAAAACTAACGTAGGATTAGTGTGTCATAGTTTTGTATGCTATGTGTTTTTAAGGCCATTAATTACTAGAAAATGAAGTAGAGACCGAAAGGTCGTGACAGGTGCTTAATATCTTCCCGTTGCGTAACTTAGTCCTCGGACCCTTCTCCTGATTTCAATAGACCAGTCATCCTTTGTGGACACCTTTGAGTCATTTTTTGATTTTTTTTCCTTATTAAATTAGATGGTGACTCTATAAAATCCTTTTATTTCAAAAATTTTTTTGAAGCAGTCTGTCACAATAAAATTTACAAAAATTGGGCCAATAATACTTACAAATTAGAGTTACCAAAGAGTTATAAAAAGTTAAGCCTCATCCGATTGGAGATGATAAAAATGTCATGTGCTGTATAAATGAAGCCTAACTCGCCTTCTATATATTTATTATTATATTGATTTCCCTTTATCTGCAATGAGGACATTCAGCCACGCTCTTCGCGCGTGGGCGTCCGACTCGTACCGTTAAAAATGGCCTCATCGTCATCTACATGGGGGGGGGGGGGGGGGCGAAAACCCTCCGACACACGCACGCAAAACGCGAACTCGGACGCGCTCACACACACACACACACACACTCTCGTTTATCACTCACTCTCAACCATCACTTGCCCGAAAATTCTCAACCCTAACTGCCTTCCTTCCTTCCTTAAACCCTCGCCGCCGCCGCGAGACACCAATTTCTTAAACTTCCATTCTCGTACAATGCAATACGATTCGCCTCACTTGCCCGCAATCATCATTTGAAGCGTGCGCTTTATTAAGCTTAGATTACTAGATAGTACGTTCGAAGGTAATCGAGGAATTGGGAATGGTGATGGCAGAAGGCGAGGGTAGTGGAGACGATCAGATGGAAGTGGGCGGCCCGCCCAAATCGCCGTGGAAGACGCCGCCGCTTGCCGATGCAGCGAATGCAAGCGCGGATTCTGATGCATGGCCAGCGCTTTCAGACGCGCAGCGAGCCAAGGCAACGGATGTACCTGCACCGTCTCCTCTTCCCGATGCACCTGCTACTCCGGTTGGTTGATAACACTTCCCTCATTGATGCCTCTTTATATGGTTCAATAAATATTGATCAGTCTATTGACTAGTTAATTGCTAGGGGTCATTTAATCTGCTGATAATTTGCGAATTCCATGGTCTTAGATTGTTATAGACACACAGTAACATTGCATACATGCATATCCAACACATACGTATATAAACACGCATATTTGGACACACATGGAGACATGTATGCATTTGTTGGAGTCGAGCAGCTTCAGCCAGCATTACAACACGTGGCTTTCCGAGTATCTTCTGAACGTGTATGGTACGTAGTTAAATAAGTTGCCTTACCTTTTTAAAAAGGTTTGAAATAGCATAGGCGAGTAACGTGAGTGATTCAGGTAGGTGATCAAGACTAGTTGGGTAAAAGGTTTAGCTGATTTTACCCAGTCAGAAAAATATGAGGTTTGAGACCAAGTTGATAGCTGAGTGTAAAGGTCTCTCCCTTTACAGTGCAAAGTCGCGGGCTCAAGTCCCATAAGCAGTGGGATATTTGGGGCAAAGAACTTTTACCATTTTGATTAAAGAACTATTGAAGTTCATACATGCAACTTATATATCACTTTTGTCATGTGAAAGACAGATCTTGATAAATTGGAACTAGATATAACACCCAACTATTATGTGTTTTTTATGGACCGTAGGGGGTGGAGGATCATATTTTGTTTTGCGTCAGAAAAAGAGTTGGAGGGGACTAGTGGAAGCTAGGAGTAGAATCATCTAGAGATGCAGCTAACCAATCCTTACAGATAGTTGGGGATAAAAAGGATGATAACTTCCAAGAGGCCCTTTCCTTTTTGGGGGGTTAATGACTGCAAGGAGTGCGTTGTGGAGGGGGCAAGTTTGGGGAAGGGGATGGAGCTTGGATCGGTTGTCTTTTGGGTCTAGTATATGATGTGGTACTAGCAAGGAAACCGGCAAAGACATTAAGGGCTTATCAATTTTTCTCTGGGAATGGTGCACAGTCAGGGTTTAGCTTGGTTCACTGTGTGCAAGGAGAAACTATGCAAGCCATTTCTGACTTTGAAGCCACAAGGAAGCAAGTGTGGCCGATATCTCTTCTTTTTCTACTAGCAGCCATGCTTGGAAACCTGTCTTTATTCGAAGATTTTAGGGTTGGTGGAGTCTATCTTCTTTTGTTTTTTTAGCTCATCTGTTCAGAAATTGGTTCATGTGATGGGGAAGATAGATAGAGTTTGTGACAGGAGGATACGAAGGGTATTCTTTCCTTCTAATCTCTTTACTTGTTGCTATTTCTTTTACTTCTATCATGGGAAGAGGCTAGAACTCGGTTACTGGTGATATTATGAGGCGGAAGATATATCACTTGTTGTTTCATGCTTAAGAGACTAGATGCATTGGAACATCATCTCCTTTTACATTGTTTGGTTACCAACAATGTTTGAGACATACTTTTGGTCTCTTAGGACTTAGTTGTGTCATGGCCTGTTCAGTTTTAGCCTTGTTTACAAAGGGTCCTTGTATTAGAGGAAAAGGGTGAGGCAGGGGAACAAGAGTCTTTGACGGGTCGAGATAGCTGTGCTTATATCTAATGCTTCTTTTTTCTTTACTATTTGTTTTTGTGCTGAGGAAGGGAAGCATTTCCATGATGCCTTTTGCGACGAGTCCTCTTTAGTTTTTTCAATAGCTTTGTATTTTATATAGTCAGTTCCCTTTGTGTACTTTTCATGTACGAGAGTTCGCTTACTTCACTTATCAGAAAAAATTCCAGTCATCAATTTACATGAGGGTTTTTATATGATTCAGTGTCCCAAGCCTCCTTTATAGAAAAGGCCTCGGACGTTTCTACACAGTTCGAAAATTATGGAAACATGCATATATCATCTGAGTCTCTCTCTCAGTTTTTAATGTTTATTGGAGCTATCATTCGGTGAGTTTTTAGGTTCGTGCCCGTTATATCTCACTCTTATTAAGGCTACTCTGCCTCTCTGTTTTGTCTGTGAGCAGCAGAGGGCCACATATAGGAAGCTGTTCTTCACAAAAACTATGTGGCCCGTTTTCTAACAGCTTAAACTTTTGCTCAAGTAATGATCTGACAATCAAAGCACTTCATAATTGAGCAAATATAATTTAGTTGGCAAAGCAATTTGGCCTGCATCATTAGTGCACAAGTCTGTACTCTGTCCTGATCATAGTTGTTAAAGGCCCACCTAGGCACAAGGTGCAGCCGGGCGCAAGGGTAGCACCTTGCCTAGCCCAAGGCGTAGCCCTTTCAAAAAGGCGCGCGCCTTGTGCGCATAGACACAGGACACTAGGCTCTCTCCAGGAGCGCTTCATCTATTTTATTTAAACCAAGTGAGCTTTTTTAGGTGGACTCCGTGGGTAAGTAGCACTAAGTGAGTAATCGCATAAGATCTTGATTATAAAGGCGGTAAGTCATAAAGGAAGATGTAAGTTCCGAAGTTTTTGTGGAATGAGACTTAAAGTCCGTCGACCCACTTTTAGCATATATGATTTCTGGAATTTGAGGAACATGTAGAAGAATTGAGATACCATTTTGGACAAGCAAATTGCCGAGTTACTGAATCTGGACAATTGAGTTGCCATATTTTACTACTTTGGTGCTTTATATTGTTGGTTTTGATGCTGTAGGGACTAGTTTGTATACTTTATCTACTATGAGCCTTGCCTTGATTAGGTGCCCGCCTGCATTTAGTCTCCACGAGACCTCTGGATACGTATCTTGAAAATTGTTTTATTGCACTCTCATGAGAAGCAACTACGCTCACAAACGTGAAGTGCTTACACGTGTTTTATGTACAAGTGAACATTTCTGTGTGTACTTGTGTTTGGTTTTGTATATGCACCCATATCATTTTTAAAGATCAGTGAAGCAGAGCATTTTTACGCTGGTGTGACAAAAGAGTTAAGGGCGAAAGGCCCCTTTGACATGAAATTTGATAAGAATGAGATGCTGCATGGTTGCTTTATATATGGAATATATGTTCATTAACGTATTTATGTGTGACCTTATTGACTGTATTCTCTGTCATATGTTTTTGAGGTTTTCCAGAAGTCAGGCGAGCAGCAAAAGTCACATGGGCGTGGAAACTTTAATCCTTTGCATAAGCACTCTCCATTGCGACAACAAAAGCCTGGCTCCAAGCGCAACACGAATGGTGTACCTCCTTTTCATGCTCCATTACCCTATCACCAACAAGCAATTCCACCTGCTTTTCATACTGTGGTACCCCTACCACAGTTTCCAGTTCCTGGATATGCTTACCAACCTGGTTTACGACCCTTTCCGAGTATCGAAACTCATCTAGTGAAGTCTGGTGGTGAGATCCCTACACCAGCTTTTGTCCCCCCAGTAAATGGTAGTGTTCAGCCTCCACCACGAGGTGATCCCAGTACATATGCTAATTTCTCTAGTAGAGGACCTAAAATCCCAGAACCTGGTGGCCATCTAAATCTTGCATGGCATAGTCAGCAAAGTATAGGACCTAGGACCTTTATAAGGCCCCCATTTTTCGCTCCATCTCCTGGCTTCATTGGCGGACCAGCATTTCCTGGTAACTATGTAGTATGAGAGCACCTTTATAAATGCCTTTTGATGTTGAATTTTTCCTTCACTTTGTATCATTTTATGGGGTTTAATTCAATTAGCTTTGTGGCATGCATTACCTTATCACGCATATGCATCTTTCCTTTTCTTTTATTCCTTTTTTGTGGTGTCTCTGCTATGTTCAAGTAGTCTAAAGTGGTCATTTATAATCAGGTCCTCCTGGCTCTATATACTATCTTCCTGCGGCAACCCCAGGCTCTACTAGGGTTCCCCATCCGTTCTTTGCTCCACCTCCTTTAAGTTCTGGGGCTCCTGCGCTCCCGGCGGAAACACTGACATTGAGAGGTAACATTGCAAAGCAAATCGACTACTACTTCAGGTGAGTCATCTTAAGAAACATTTCAGTTTGATGAAGAATTTTGTTGAATGTTAGATATGCCAATAGTATGCAATCTTTATATGCAGAGTTATAATGAATGGGTTCTTCATCTTCTTTAGATGTCTTTTTGAATATACTATCGTAGCCAATAAGGATCCCTTTACTCTTACTGGCTTTAACCTACAATTGAAGTTACAAATTGATATAAGTTACCATCTGCTCAAAAGGCCTAAGCTGTTAGGGAACGAACCCAGCAATGTATGTCATGCTTTACTATAATTATTTAGTCCCTATGACTATAATATTTTGTTTACTGTTGCATTTGTCTCAATTTTTTGGCAGTGATGAGAATCTGCGGAATGATCATTATCTGCGTTCATTGATGGATACTCATGGTTGGGTTCCAATATCCATCATTGCCGACTTTAAAAGGGTATGTTATGAAACTATTAAGCTTTCTGTTGATTATCAAGCATATGCATATGCCTTGTGTTCCATGAATAGACCTTAACTCAGCCTTCATTCTGTTGCTTGATATTACCTACATTGTGATTTTTAGGTTAAACACATGAGCACAGATATTCCATTTATCTTGGATGCTTTGCAGAGTTCAAATGTTGTTGAAGTGCAGGTTGGATATTCTATTCATCGAGATCGTATTTACTTTTGCTTCATTATTTCCCTTTCTGATTCAGCACTTAATTCGAATCGGCCATGCTATACAAGTTTGCTGAGGCATGGCTTGTCTCAAACCACGCGCCTCATATTGCAAGTCAAAAGATCTATTTGGTATTTTCTCATAGGGCAACAAGGTTAGAAGACGTGATGAATGGTCTAGGTGGATTCCAACTTGTACAGAGGAAAAATCTCCCTCAGCAGGAAAACCCCAGGATCTCGAATTTGGTGAAGTTAAGACAAGGGACACTTCAATTGATGATTTGCCTTCCAAAAAGTATCACACAGTGGAACTCTCGTTGCCTAACAAGGTTACTGAAAATACGTTGGCCAAAACTAATTCAGAACCGAGCAGGGAGAATATTCTGGTTGATGGTGGTACTCAAGCATTTGTAATAGTAAATGGTGATTCAAGCAGGGGCTTAAGTTCTGAGTCAGTTGTCATGCATCCAGGCCTAGCAGATGGTGCAGGTTCCCATGTTGAGGCTGCAAAATTTGTTGACCACGGGAGACAATGCAAAAGCATGGAGGTGCCTCCGAATATGTCTGCACAAAAACCAGATAACTTGCATGATGATTTTGCAAGCACATTTTTGTTTGATGAAGAGCTAGAACTTGAGCACAAACCAATTACGGATCACGTTTCATCACCAAGAAGGTACTATATGCTCTTCAATATGTGCTCTGTCCACACTCATTATAGATTGTGTTTTCTCTGTCCGCATGGGTTATTGTTATTTCTCTTATCTATTAGTGCCTATACAATTTAATGGATGAGGGAATTTCTCTGTTTTAATATTATGTTTGCATATTAATTGTTAAATGCAGTTTGTTAATATATGGAAAAATTATTGCACACCTGTAATCTATTTATGACTATCATCAAGTCTTCAGATCGCAATCTCCACACTTATTGTTTGGTTATAGTACAATCACTATTGCCAACTATCATGTTCATTCCTGGAAGACATTACTGCATGTAGGATTGATGACGAGGATGAAGTAATGGTTGTCAATGATCGGGCTGTTGAGAGACTTGTGATTGTTACCCGGGTAAGGCTCACTTCACTCAGAATCTGTATGTTTTCTGTTTGTTAACCAACTCTGTATTAGAAAGTCATTAACAGTCATTTATATGTTCCTGTACTGCATCCATTTTGAATAGCTCTAGTCCTTTGCCTTCGCTACACAAGATTGTAAACATCTTTATAGCTTTAGTTTTCTCTCAGAAACCATTAAAATGTCCAAGAACATGAATTTATAGAGATTTAGTTCATTTTGTCAAATCTGATCAGACACTGTCTCAAGCGAGTCTACAGTAAAATTTTCTTCCTTTGCTACATTATTCATTTCAGGAAACCATATGTTTGATATCTTGCTTGGATTTCCGCTGGACATGCGACTCACCTAGGGTGGTTAATACGGATATTCCTGAATCTGAGTAGAGCAAAGCAAATGTGGAGGACTGAAGCTATTTTTTCTTCGGATTATCTTAGAAAGGGAGAATAGGGGAGCAACCTCTGAACCCAAGGATCTATACTAGAGAGAGGCAATAATTTATAGCCTGAAAAATCCCAAAGTCAACCAGAGGCACCCAAAATCATGGATTCTTAAGTAAGGTTTAGCCCTTTAAACAACCCCATGAACAAGAGAACTTAATACAAGAATGTTACATGCAATACCGAGCAATCCCTTGAAGATGACGTTTTCCCCTTTATGCTAAATACATCACCCTATGCCGTGAGGACTGAGGAGTAGACAGCTGTACTAAATGCAACACCAAACCCGTGCAACTTCCACCAAAAAGGAACATACAAATTTGAATGACATGTCCTTCCTCTTCCTTCATTGCACTTTCTAAGATGTATATTGTCAGAATAGTACAGAATGCTGCACCCAGAAGGAATAGTTTGGCAGGAGTTGAGATGGCCCACAAAGTTTAAGCCATATAATTAATTAGCTTGAGCCGATGGGTACTTGAGGCCAACTTGCATTTAGTGCATCACCATGAAGTCCGTGTGCATGTATTTTCAGCCCCCCCTCATTTGGAAACCATTAGTCTCGCTTATGCAGTGTGCCATGTAAATATCGTTTTGGCACTGCTAATAATGTCCCCTACCCCTCAAAAATGGCTCTACCCGGCGTCCTTGTATAAATTTCCTTGTCAGGGGTTAGAGTGGGGGCCTAGGTTTCCTTGTCCCAAGCTTTAATACAAAGTGAGAGTTTGACCGCACTCATGGGGTTGGAATTTTGTTCTGGGGACCCAGGGCCCACCTTCTCACTATTGAGATGGTGGGAGTATTCAAGCCAAAAGTTTCTGGCGTTCATTCCGTATTAAATTTCTCAGTGTGACTAACTTCTGTGTGCAAAAACTGTTTTAAGGATTGAGAGTTGAGTTGTTGCATCTATTGTCAAACTAATTTTAGACTCGTCTTAAATAAATCTGACTGGGGTATTCATCAAACCTCTCTGAGGAAGTATATCATCATTTGCCTAGATGGTTGTATATCATTGAAGACTGTCTCTTGTCAATTTTTATCACTAATATGACACCATTACTTGATTTCTACCAAATGGAGTTAATTAAGTACTACTCTGTTGGAACCGGTATGAGCTCCCTTATCATTTGCTTGATGATTATATCTGTTGATATTGTGATGTCTAAGAAACTTCCCCTTTTCCCTCTCTTTCTCTATTGGCCAAAGTACTTCTCCCACCTCTGTTGGATATGTATATTTGCGTACTTGTGGTACCTTCTTCCCCCCCAAACACACTCTCTCCTCTCTCCCTATATATATATATATATATATATGTATATATGGAGGGAGAAGGAGAGAGAGTGTGTTTGCCATTTGGCCATCCATCCATTGCGGATGGACAGGCCAGATCGTTTTCTTTAGGAAACTTCGCCGTCCGCCACATCAGTGAAATTTACAACTGTCCCCCCTGTTTGCTTGCATCCCTCTGACTCATTAAATACCTTCGGAGTATTTTGATCCAAATCACCATCCGCTAGACAATGTAGCGGACGGTGGTTTTTTTTAAAAGAAAAAAGTTAGATCTGTATATAAATATATGTATCTATATATACACATATATACACACACAGAGAGAGAGACAGACACACACACACATGTATATAAATATGTATAGTTAATTATACTTCTTTTGGTGTTAAACAAAGCAGCATCTCACTGAAGTTGTGTTAGTGATGTGTTACCTTTTTGCAATAAATGACTGTCTATGTGCAGAATAGCCGGACAGGTGAAGGATGTGGTGCCGGTGTTCAGGAATCAGAATCTATATCGAAGGAGCTTGCTTCTGCTATAAATGACGGACTCTACTTTTACGAGCAGGTTGTTTGTGATGTTTATTATACTTGTCCGCCTCATTTATTTCTCAAGTTGGTATTTCAAACTCGCGTTCATTTCCCTCTAATATACCCAATTCTTCTAAAAGTGCGTCTGCTTCTGTCAGGAACTAAAAGCCAAGCGCTTTATCCAAAGAAAAACTAACTCAAGCAACGAGATTCGAGTTGTAAATACTAGATCTTCTGGAAATGCTATGTCAGTTTCAAATCCAAAAGCATCTGAAAATTCTATTAGTGGCGGTGGCTCTGAAGGGTCGGGCAATACTATTTCCCAAAGGAAACAGAATAAAGGCTTCTCCAAACAACAATCAATTCATAAACAGCGTCTTTTCTCCGGAAATAGCAAAAATCACGGTGTTGGTCGCAACTCTCTTGGCTTCATATCAGAAAGTCCACCTAGTAATTCAGTTGGGTTTTTCTTTGGTACTACGCCACCTGATAATCCTGGGTGAGTTCAAGTAATGCTGCATGTTTTTTTCTTGATTTATTTTGAGTAGCCGTGGTGTCGATTTGTTAGCATCCCAAAAAGTAGTTTGAGGGTGACAATTAACTGAATTCTGGGGTAGGAATAGAACACTTTTTTATGCTAAACAAGCATTAAGTTTTTTCTACTCGTCTACTTGCTCTCAGAAGCTGAAATTTCTGTTTTGCAGCTTACGGCCTTCAAAGTTGAGTGGTGATCCTCGTGGCAATCTTTCTGGCAGTAGTCCACCTGTGGGTTCCATGCCAAAGTCATTTCCACCTTTCCAGCATCCAAGTCATCAGCTTCTAGAAGAAAATGGTTTTAAGCAGCAGAAGTAAGCAGATCCTATTTTATGAGCATTCATTTGTTATCATGTCCTTTTTTTAGCCTGTCCGTGAGCCTCTGTTATGTCCTTACATTCCAAGTTCGCGTTGTCTTTGTTTAGGTATCTGAAGTATCAGAAGCGCTGCCTAAGTGAAAGAAAGAAGTCGGGAATCGGTTGCAGCGAGGTGCCTATTACCATAGATACATCTATTTTTCCAAGAAACAACCCGTGCGTTTAAATTGTGTCAGTCTGTTTCTGATTGTTTTGTGGCATGAGCATGTGGCTTTCTGTAAATGTTTTTGTTTTTGTGTTGCTTCTGCCCTTCCATTGTTCAGAGCGCAGCATATTACGGCCAAAAAACAGCGGAACTTTTTGGTCTCTGCCTGTGCTGAACACAAAATCGTGACTCATTTCGATAGTATTACAATTAGGTTACTTATTAAAGAATTATTGCCAATATCTTGTGAGTTGGCTAATATCCCCCCGGATTTGGCCAATACGCATGGCCCGATGGGCAAATATTATAAAGCCAATGGTGAAAGAGCAAAGCCCAAGAGGAGAATTTGTTGCTACTGAAAATGGCGAAGAAGAGGAGCATTTGCAATGCCGTCTTTGAAGTTTAAAGTTTATACCTTGTAAGCTCAGTCTCTCTGGCTGATCAGACGACTTCTATGTTCCCCCACCCTCATCATTCTCTACTTTTCGACCACGTGTTTTCTTCCCTTTTTTGTTTTTGTTCTTATATGCTGCGTTTTCATCATCTTAATCGTTTATATTCATATGAGACGTACCTAGAGGCCAGTGTCATATGTTGTGTACCTTTGCTTCAGACTGATAAGAGGTGTACCTTAAGCTTTATAGTAGTGGGCTTATGCGTGTTACAAGTTACTTGATCTATTTCATGTTTAATGCTCAGTCATATTGTACTTCGGCCAACCTTTGTTCTGGTATTGTATCATATACCTCTGATATTGTTCCTTATGCTCTCAATACATTGTACTGCTTGCCTACATAGAAAACAGATATTTTAAAGTTTTGTGGTGGTTTGGATATGAAACAATATGTAGCACTCACGACTAAGTTTTCTTCTTGTATACAGTTTATTGTACTTAATAAGATCAACTCCAATCTTATGACACATTGTAATAATAGTTTATACTTAGTGGTTCTTAAGATTTGTGATTAATCATGCTCATGAAGAGAAACATGTCATTTTATGATGAGGTATGAGTTTTTAAGTAATTAGCTTGTTCTTGGCTTCTTATGATATTATCATGTGTATTTCTTTGGCTTCTCATGAAGAGAAACACTTTTTATGATGAGGCTATAGATCTCTAATATATAGCTTGTTCTTAGAGGCTTCTGATATTGTGATGTGTATTTCGTTGGAGTGTAAAGACTTCTTTGCTTTTCAGTTATTCTGATATATTTCAGTAAACAAGTCCAGTAAACGATTTGATTACTTTGGAAATATTATTAGTGTGTTTTCCTTAACTATCCATCTTTATGATCTTATTATTTAAGATTTTCTTATTGTAATTTCAGTAACTGGCCTAACATGTGCATCCCCCAAAACCTTCACACCAGTTCCAACACTGATTACTGAGATGAACTGTTGATTTTTTTTGTTGTACCTTTTGTGCATTCTCCTCCTTCTGGTCCTCTCTTGTACTCTGTTTTTGACTGTCATTTTTTCTCTTAGTTGTGAAGTCTACTAGTTCTATTTTTTCCCACCTCAGGTGCTTTAGGTTGTAAACATAAGTTGAATTACAAAACTGCGTGTGTTTATTTGATCCTTTTCGTGCCTTTACTCGTGGAATAGTTATATGCATACAATGCAAGACATGATGATTTTTTTTTGTGTTTGGATGTACCCCATACTTTTGGGGGGTAGCATTGGGTAGAAGAATGGAAGATTGAGACGTGTTACCATACAAGGTTTTGACTGTAATGTTATGCCCCAAGCCAAGAGAATGCAATCTGTTCAGTTTTAGGAGATTACACCAACATCTATAAGCTGATAGAGAATTCTATTTAGTAGGACCTGAAATTGTATGGAGCAATTTCCCATCAACTTCTAGCAATTGGCATTAACACATCTTATCCTGTCGATACAATTATGTTCCGCAGCTTCTACTTATGCCGGGTTGCATTTTATTGTGGTATAAATTTAAGAATTTAAGGGACATCAAAAGATTCCCTTTCGTTTGTCAATTGTGTTGTTCCAATTTGTTCCTCGAAATGGTATAAGCAGAAGAGTAAGGGTTGATAGCTATGAAGCACCGGTGCGGCACTTAGGGTGAAGCACCGGGCATCGGATACACGTCGGGTGCGGGTGCGCCTCTGGTGCGTGTTAGGTGCGTGTCCACCATTTTTTTTAATTTTTTTAATTTCTTAAATCCCGGGTGCAGATCGGGTCCGTATCGGCTCAGATCTCTCACCACTGGCGACCATCGGGAACTCCGGCGACTACCGGAAATCTGAGAGGAGACACTGGAGAGAAGAAGAAGGAAGAAGAAGAAGACGAAGAAGGAGGAGGAGGGGACTTACCGGCGACCCATTGCGGCGTCCCTGTGCACCGAGTCCCGGCGACCTACTACGGCGATCGCCGTGCGCTTGCTTCTAGAGAGTCGGTGTACTGCGTCGATGTGTCTTCTTCTCTTCTTCTGACTTTGACTTGTTATGTTATATTATTTACATATTATTTAAGGACATTAGTTTTGTTATATTATGTAAGGGCCCCAATGTTATTATATAAACCAACCCCACTATTTCATAGATATAGAAGTGATACCACATAAAAGCTTTATTTTGTTCAGTTTTAAAATTTTGATATTTATAGAACAACCCATTAAATTTAACTAATTTGGTCGAAAGCTTTAAAATTTACAAAAGAACCCATTAAACTTAAAAACTCACTACTTTGGTTGGAATATTAATATCTTTTCACATATATCAAACACATATATTATGATTGTTAAGATTTAAATTGTTTAAAAATTAAATACTAAGTATATATAATTAAAAAAATATTTATAAAATATGCCGTATCCCCGCCGCAGCCGTATCCTAAAATTTTTAAAAATGCCATATCCGCACCCGCACCCGCACCCGAGTCCGTGCTTCTTTGGTTGATAGTTTTAGAAAGAAATATTTTGCTTTAATTAGGTGCTCTACTGCGGTCTCCAGACTATGTAAATCATTCTTGAGCCTCCTTTTTTCTTGTTGGCTGAAGGAGGATTTTCCAGGATCGGTTCCGGAGATGTTGCGGGTGATTTTTGCTTAGGAGCTTTTGAAACTATATGTTTGCTGTTTTATTTTACAGGAGGGATCCTGGTGTATTTTGTGTTATATTTGTTTAGCTTTCTTTTCTAAGGAGAAAGTACTTATTGGGGTTTTGTGCTTTTTCTTGATAGCTTCTACATGGTTCCCCCCCCCCCCCCCGGGGACTCTCTCTCCTAGAGGCATTCACTTTAGAAATACTTACCAGAAGAAAATAAAGGGCTTGGTTTATGTCTTAGCATTCCGTTCTCCCCGACTTTGAGACCCGTGGCGTAGACTATTTGAATTTACTTCTTTCTAGTATTGGAATATTATAACGTGCTTATGTTTTTCATTTCATCCTTGTCTCCTTTTGGGCAGGAAATGAATACTCTCTACAGGTTTTGGTCATATTTTCTCAGAGACATTTTTGTTCCTTCTATGTATAATGAATTCCGGAAGTTGTCTCTGGAAGATGCAAGCTCGAATTATTACTATGGAGTAGAATGCCTTTTTAGGTTCTACAGGTATGATTTCTATTTTCTCTTATTGCTCCCGTACACTTCTTCCTTATGTGCTATTACCCGTTCTAGGTATTGGATTCATGTACTTAATCAAGTACATGGGAATTCTCCTTTCTCAATATATATGTACTTCTTCTGAAAGCCATCTCTCTTCTAAGTTCAGTTACGGTTTGGAGAAGGAATTTAGAGAGGATCTCTATGAGGACTTCGAACAACTGACTCTTGAATTCTACAAGAAGGGAAATCTTTATGGCCTTGAGAAATACTGGTAACTATTTTTCCCGGTTTTTTTGTGTAGTTTCTCTGTGTCTGGCAGGATCCCGATCTAAAACTTGAGGGGAAGATTGTTGAATTTAGAACGTGTTACTTTTATTAAAAGAAAAAGGAGTAATGTTTTCAGTGTCAAGTTTTAGGGTTAATTGTTAATGCACATAACATATTGTTGAGGGGTATTTTTTATGGAACCTTGTTGTTAATATGACCTGATATGAACTTTAGTGCTCAAAAGAAGAGACATGCAGGACCACCACCTGCCATCCCCCTCCCCAAAGGAAAAAAGAGGAAAAGGATTAAAGGAATCCACCCAGAATGGTGACACGCATATCAGATCTATTTTAAATGCAAAAGGCACTGCCGCACTACACGCAGAACAAGCCACAAGCCTGCACAGCGCATAAATCATCTGCTCATTGTCTTTTATCTTTCTGTCTTTATCAGGGCATTCCACCACTATTACGGGCAACGTGACCATAAAGCGCCATTGAAGAAGCATCACGAATTGGATAGGTTGCTAAAGGAAGAGTACCGTAGCTTGAGCGACTTCAACAAGGCCAAAGGGAAGGCTACCGCGGCAAAAGAGGAAAGTCATTAGCCAGCAGTTCTGCGGCAGCATTGCCAGGATAATATCCCAGTTTTGAGGTAAAAAGAGGGGGAAGTTAGCAATCCATATTGTTGTAGGATGTTTCTGTGTACAGTGTTTTGATGCGGTTATTTATACCGAAACTGGGTTGCTGGTGGAAAACTTTGGGTTTTATCGTGGCTCTCTTGGGTTTTGTTTGTGAGAGTTATCTGTTGGCTTGAATTGTGACTTGTATATAAGGAGACTTGGAAAATAAATAGAACACAGAAAAAAGTGAACGGGGTGTAACCGAACAGTTCATAACTTGTAAACTAGAATTGTGAAAGTTGAATAAGAATTTTGAAGTACTTCATCTTTTCAGGGCGCTGAATTATGGCCTTACTGCTTCATATGATATTGCATCTTGGCTCTCCGTAATTTCCTTGACTATTGAAGGATTTTTGTGGTTGCGAAATTACTGCACTGAACAATGTCAATGAATGTAAAGTTTCAAATTCCCAATGCTGAAGTGTACTGTTTCTCGGCGAAACGATAACACTCGTTTGCTTAGGTATTAGTAGTATTTGATAAGTGCTAACGGATGTAGAATAACAGATTATAATGGAATCAGAGAAATGGTAAACTGGTAAGGGTAAAAGTATATGTCCAATCCCCCCCCCCCCCCCCCACGAGACACCTGTCAGGCAGGGGGCTGCACGGTGTTTTTGTGGTGGTTAACTTTTGAGCCTACGACCTAGTCAATATCAGTTAAGACTTCATCAAGGATCCTCTTCCAATATGCATATGGTAATCGACTAATAGGTGACTGAACCCTAGCATGAGAAGGTAGCTTTGGACTCACTCTATAAGTTCTTGCACTCTATGGAGTTTTAATTCTGACTTGGGGACTTCGCAGATTGCTCGCCAGATTTCCATCCGGCAAACTCACTGTTATCTATTTTATGTTGTGCAGATCGGTTCGTGAGCTCTTTGCGATCCCTTAAAATGTTCTCCACATCACTTACCATACGAGGAGCATAACTTCAAAGGACGGGACTGGGTGTGTGTATTGGGGGAGCACGTGCACACACGTATCTATTTCAAGCATCATATTAAGAGGAACATGTGCAAAAACTTGAGCAACGAAGATGGTGAGCCAAAGGATGACAACTTGTCACAGGATGATAGACTTGGAGTGGATTTCGGAGCGGAACGAAAACTTTGAAGGCACGGAATGGTCTCGATTTTAAAGGCACACCAGTTCCCAACCTGTAGAAACTTTGAGCAATATTAACACTCCTAATTTTTTGGAACGTTAATTACAGATATCGAAAGGCAGAAATGACCTCAAACTATCCAAATTCTTCTATTAAGTCTCTCAGAAACATAAACAAATGCTAAATCAACTTAAAAGTAGTTATACATTCCAAATTATTTCTGTACTAAGTTCCAAATAAAATTTAAATCAAGAAAGGTCCTCCTTATTATTTATCCTAAAATAACTAAACTGACTCAGAAGTTAAACTGCTAGCTCTCAGCCATACACCTAGCTTTGTAACGCAATCGCCTCTATTGATCACCTGAAAGGAAAACAACGAAGGAGTGAGCCTAATGCTTAGTAAGGTTGCTCAACCGACCAACCAAAAGAGATAGAAAACATCCGAGAAAATGAGGTTATGGATATACACAATTTTAACAGATCACAAACAAGACAGTATTTCAAAAGCCAAATATATTTTTGTGGTACAAAGACAACCACCAAAGTAGTCATTCAAAAATTAGGTCATACATGTCATCATTGATACGTGGGACAACGTTCATAAACTAAGAGCTTGTCTGTAGCTCATTTCATTTAAATAACTCACGTTCCAATCCACAAGGATAAGTTATAAACAGAAACGTCACAGACACTTTTACATGTCTCATAGGCGGGACACCAAGAAGTCGTGTAGACGATGTAAAACTAATGGGTCGTAAAAACCTAGTGGCTTACAGCTCATGCCAAGTATCACTCACAAATTATACAAAATCATGTTTTTTAATTTGCAGCAGTAGAGTTGTTACGAAATCGCTCTAGATAAATATTTATAAAACACGATAACCAAACAAGAAAACACAAGAAATCTGATAACTCAAATCCACTTTGCACAAGTCAGATTTACAATGCTCCCTCACGTGTATCTCTCAATTGTTTGTCTACTCAAAGAATGGATTTTATCTCTTGACCTTAAACACAATACAAGATAGCTTACATATACTTAGAGATAAGCAGTGATCTTCTCTATACAACCAATGTGGGAGATGTCTTATATACTTAAGGACTAAGTTGCAACCTTCTTTGAGTAACCGATGCGAGACATAAATACAAGACATATATCAACAAGAGTATCTCAAACGATCTCAAATGCTTAAAGTTGGACTCAATAAAAGGAGAGAAAAATTCGAATAAAGGGAAACCAAGATGTTCAAATCGGAGTTCGTATGAACGAGACATTACCCAATTAAATGAACGAGTACAAAACGATACAACATATAACTCTAACATGTGGAAAGCACTAGAATGAATTTGTACACCAAAAGTACAAATAAACCAGTTTCAAACATAAGCAAGGGAAAAGTAAGGAATGACCCCCTTTACTTTACACGTTGTGCGTTTTGCCCCCTCCACTTCAAACTTAAGCACTAAACCGCCTCACAGTTTAAGAAAATGGGCACGGTTGACGGAAATCATCCAAATTAACTGCATTTTTTAAGGGAAAGATATGACCCCCAAAAGGTTTTTTAAGACCAAAATGCCCTTGTACTGTCTCTGCAAATGACTTAATCACCGGCGGAATCATCTCGCTTTCTGTTCTTATGCATCTCTTAACAAAACAAAAAAAAACCACCCAAAACAATCCTAACCTTAGCCCACATATTACAATACTTTCACAATGCCTCGCTTTTATGCCCCGCCGCCGCTTCTCACCATCGTCGGCAGCACCGCCACCACTGCTATACAGCCCCAGCTCTACTACAACGCCGACACCCCTCAAAACAGACCGCCATCCTCTGCCTCCTCCTCATTGGTCATGATAGTCGTCATCATCATAGCCTCCGCCATCATCGTCTCTGCCTCCTTCTACCTCTTCCTCTGCTTCCTCTCCCGCCGCTTCCACCGCTCCTTCCGCACCTTCTTCGCGGTCGAGGACGTCGTCTCCTCCCACAACCTTCGCTGTCTCAACAAACAAACGAGTTATTTGACTCACTCCCGCTCTTCACGTTTGGCTTTGTCACCGGCAACGCCACCGGCGGCGACTGCGCCATCTGCCTCTCCAAGTTCGAGTCGAACTGCGTTCCACTATGGCTGCATCGACACGTGGCTCGTCGCCAATCAGACGTGTCCTTTATGTAGGTCCACATTTTACCTTACTGAGGTTGATGTACTGAACAAGTTAGTGTTGGAATCGGAGGCCAGAATTCTCGGCAACAGCTTCTGGATCGAGATCAGGAGCGTCAGCCAACGGAGAACCCCGTTGGAATCTGGCTGGAGGTCCTACTCCCTCGACTCGTTCGACTACACCGTCGACAAAGGATACAAGGTTTCGGTCGGGTCCACACCGCCGAGGAGCCTCGGACTGTACGAAAAAGGACTCCACCGGAGCCCCGATTTCTCAGCTCGAACCGCCGAGAGAAATCCTAGCTGCGGAAGTCGCCGGCAGATGGAGTTGGCTGAGGGACTATGTCGACAGAATTTCGGCCATTTCTTTTTGCTCTCTGCGATGTCGTTTCAGATCTCCGGCAGGTTCTTCACTGGGAGTAGCCGCAGGAGCGAAAACGCCGTCGTCGAGACTGGCGAGGATGTGGAAGCGAATAGAGTCGGAGAAGAGATCATGGAGTTGTTTTGATGGCTTTCTGGAAGCGAATAGAGTCACAAGATGAAGAAGAACAGATGCAAGAGAAGGAGATGAAGGGTTATCTCTGGGGTTTTGAGAGAGAAGATGAAATGGGAGACATAGATTGCACGAGTTTGGGCATGCTTCTCGAAAAATTAACGGGTTATATAGAAAGGATAAAAAAGATATTTGACAAAAATCTGTTACGTTGAGTTAACGGTGCTCATTTTCTTAAATTATATGGCGGTTTAGTGCTTAAGTTTGAAGTGGAGAGGGCAAAACGCACAACGTGTAAAGTAGTAGGGGTCATTCCCTACTTTCCCCCAAAAGCAAATCATGAATCTGGTTACTGTAGAAACTTTGTATATGGACTTGGCAGGATGCGGGATTGGCTGTATAGCAGGATACTGGATTGGTTGAATATGGCTTGGCACATGGAGTTAAATTTAGCAGCAAAAAAAATTCTCAATCACACAGAAGCCAAAATGAAAAGAAAATAAAGGTAATTAGCTAATGACCCCCTGAACTATACGTGATGTGCAATTTTCTTCCATTTACTTAAAACTTAAGCGTTAAACACTCCCCCCCCCCCCAACACACACTTTAACAAAAATTGGCCACGTTAAACAGAAACCGTCAAATTTAATAGCGCGTGGTCAAAAAATGCGTTGAGAAATGATTTTTGTAATTTTTTTTGATAATTTTGTGCTTCTTCTACCTCTTTTCACCCTCCTCCCCCCACCCCAGTTCATCAGACACCCCCTCCCCCTCCTCTTTCCAACTCTGCACATGCACTCCTATCGTCAGCCGCTCCCCACTCCCTTCCTTCCAACTCTGCACCCACTCCCTTCCTTCCAACTCTGCACCCACTCCCCCCAATCAGGCCAGCCCCTCTCACCCCTTCCAACTCTTCATAGACCCATAGCTCCGCACACACCCATCACCCACGTGCACACTCTCACACAACTCTGTGCACATACTGTGCATGTGTGCTTACACAGTGTGTGTGTGTGTGTGTGTGTGTCTACTTGCAGTGTGTGGGTATGTATTCACTGCGGGCGCGCGCGAGTGTGTGTGTAGTGGTGTGGTGTGGGGTGTGAGTGTGCTCGCGGGTCTATGTGTGCTTGCAGTGTGTGGGTACACCCCGTGTGTGTTGGGTGTGTTCGATGTGCAGTTTTTGTGTATATGATGTGTGTGTGTTCGGTGTGCAATGGCGTGGATGTATATCGGTGTATGTGCCTGTTTGTGAGTGAGAGCAGTGTGTGAGTGTGAGTTTGTGGGTGTGTGTTTGTGTGAAGGGGGAGGGAAAACCGTTGTGGGTATGTGTGTATGAGGGCACATGTGTTTGTGTGTTGATTCTCTGTGTGTGTGAGTGTGTGTGCATGGAGTAGGGGTGCATGTGTAAGATCAGTGTGTGTTTGTTTGTGCGTGTTTGTGTGTGGGTTTAGGGGTAGATGGGGGGCAAGGGGTGTGTGTATGTGTGTGCTCACTGTGTGTTCCGGTAGAAGTGAGAGAGGGGAGATAAAGGAGCTGAGAGAATGGTATTAAACTTTGAAAAAGGAAGAAAAGAAGGATATTTTGGTCATTCCATGCAATTTATAACGGATCTATTAGATGTACCCAATTTCCTTAAGTGTGGGGGTTTAGTACTTCAATTTAAGTAGAGGGGAGGAAATCGCACATCACGTATAGTACAAGGGTCATTGGCTAATTACTCCAAGAAAATAACCATACCAATCACAAGTTATCAATGAACAAATATATAGTCAACTACGGTAACATGACCTTATGCATACGACCTTAATATATAATAAACGAATTAGATGAGTCCGAATCTATTATGAAAGTAAACCCTTACGAAATAACTTCGAACAAAGCCAATCATAGTTCAAGAATTGAAGGAATTCTTTCTCACAAACATAAGATAGAATGCTGATTCAGATTTCAAAGCCCTTATCTTAATCGATGGGCGAAATCCTAAGAGGTCCTTCCTAAGGGTTAGACTACTTTGAAGTTTGATTGGCTCTGTCAAACCAAAAAGTTGTACCTAAAGTATCAAAACCTAAGAATATTTTAATGTTCCTAAAAAATATTAAAATTGCAAAATACCCATGACGTCCAAATCTTTTGATTTTTAAATGGGTTAAGCAAAAACCCAAATTGGAATCAACTCACCTGATCTCAAAAGTTTAGCCCACTTTTCGAAAAATGGTAAGTTATTCCTTAGACCCAAACGTAAAAGGTAAAATTATAAAAATGCCCGTAATGATAAAAATTACAAAATAGTTGAAATTAGATTTAACATATTTAATATTAGGGGTCAAACAAATTAGACAGTAATCGTAATTACAAATTTACAATGTTAAGGTACATCTTGGGCTTTTGAAAAGGTTAGTGTACACTCAAATTCAACAAATAAGGAATGAGATAAACTCGTTTCCATTTAGACAAAGTTTTTGCCGAATTATTATAATCACATTCTAACACTCCGCAAGTACATACACGCCTTATATTAAGCAAGCATGTACATGCCTTATATTAAGCATATACACTCAAATCATAGTTAGCAACAAGCTCACTATTGTTCATATGTTGAGCTCTACCTAGATAAAAAGAAGCTAGTTAGGGTGTAGTTATCATTAAGAAATTCATCTTTTGCCAAGGAGAAATCAAATCATTAAGGTTAATTCCTTGAAATACGTCACAGCGAATTTACTTTTTTCCTTCCCTCTTCAAGCTTTCAAACTTTCTCTAAATATCTTGAAAGTAGGCAACTCTCCTTTCTTCTTTCCATGTTTTTACTTCAAAAGGTATGTCTCACCAAAATAAGGTAAATTTGTTGATTTTTCACCCCAAACCAACACAAGTCTCTTCCAAGCATTGCCAACGTGGCCATGACAAGCCCAAAGGATTAGACTAACTAAGCTTCATTTGTACTAGTTAACTTAGTTTAAAAAGTAGTTGCCATTAGCTTAATCGAGAAAAAGGCATAGCTAATCATGTTTAGTAACTAACATAATTAACCTTGACTAACCTAGAGTATCATAATAAAGACTAGGACTGAACTAATCATGCTTAAGGATAAATTAATGATGCTTAAGCCTAACTAGTCAGGATCCACCACCTTAATGTGCTTCCGTATTAACACAAGAAAACAATTTGTTCTACACATATAGTACCAGTTATGAAACAAGAAGAATAGATTCACAGTAGGTGCATGATTACCAGATGAAACGGAATTAAAGCTAGGCTTAATCAAGTTCTCAAAGCCTAAAGGGAACCAAGGTCTTCACCCTGCATTTTGTAGCCCATACATAGTGATGAGCATTTAAACCGTTCAAATCATTTCAACTAGTCAAATCATACTGCCCCAGCCAGCGGATCACGAATCGATTTAAAGAAACAACTGGTTTAATTTTTTATTTTTTTCATTTTGTTTCCAAACTAAACGTTCGGTTTGATTTTGTTTTTTTGAACCATTATAATCCGAGCTGAACAAAACCTACATGTAAGCAATAATCTAATCCTAGTTATTATCTAGGTTTTCACCGCGCGTATGATTTTATCACAACATATATATAGGTTCGATTCAGATGAGAACGGTTCCAAAAAAATCTATTATCTAGTTTTTATTGTACTTATGATTTAAGTGCACCATAAATAAGGAAATTATACCCTAATGTCAATAGGTATACTCCAAAAAACTTGTGATCACATATATATAATGAAGACCTAATAGTGAATGTATAGGGCTAAAAAAAGTCAAAAAATGACTATAAGTCTAAACCAGTCATCTGTCCAAGCTAATCCATATGATTCATCCAGAATGTTGAAACCAAACCTTTCAACTATAGACAAAGCTACAACTCGTTTGTTTGTTTGTTTGTATGTTTGTATGTTTGTTTTTCTTTCTAAATTAATGGTATCAGTTTCATTCACGTTCATTTAGAGCTGCAACTTGGGCTGGCTGGCCGGGCCCCAGGACCAGACCATGTCCAGTCCACTCTTAAAAACTTATGCACATGCTCATGCCCAGCTTATCTACCCGGCGGATAATATCTGTTCACGCCCAACCCACAATTTTTTTTTATGGGCACGAGCTAGACACTAGTTGTCCATGGTTACAAATTAGTTTAGTTTACTCAAGTCTACTAATTAATCCTAAGTTTTGTGTACTTAATTTTTAAACATATCAATTACCATCCAAATCTACTTATTAACTCACTGATAATGAAAAGTCTCAAAATTGATTTAAATATAAGCATATACACAATATTTTAGGATAAAATAAAAGAAAAAGACTTAAGTCTCAAAACAATATTAAGAAGTCTTCTCCTATAATAAGAAACAAAGGCAGGAAAAAAGAAGTTTTCAAAGGTCTTCAAACCCATATGCTTAAAGGATTATAAAGACAAAAGAAAAAAAAATGTATCTCGTACACATCAAATTTACATACGCAACATATGTTATATAAAAATTGAACGGGCTTGATTTTTCACTATTAAGGTGGACCTTTAAAAACCTTTGACGATGCCCAACTCATATTTTTTACGGGCCTAAAATTTCATACTCTCGTCCACCACGGTTTCTGTAAAAGTAAGCCCACACTTTCTATTGGCTAACATGGTTTGCTCAGAAGAAGTTGTACCCCTATGTTCATCTAACCGAATCGTACTCACTCCTACCCATATCGGGAATACAAAATTAAATGTGACATGCAATATGATATGATGGAGCATCTTCTTCCTAAATTTGAATATAATCATTTCCTCCGACCCCATTTGTAACACCCCGATACTTTTTCGAATCTAATTAGAAATTTTAGCGGCAAAATTTTATGTTAGCATCAATATATTTTTGTTTGGAGCTCTAGTGATGAATTGGTGAGCAATATTTGTGTCAACTTTAGAAATCATAAATTATAATCTAAAGCTAACAGTTATAAGGTATAATGATTAAAGTATTTAGTGACGATTAGCGTACTTGAAATTTTGTCGACGTAAATTTTAGCGATGAACTAATTTTTTAGCATTGATATATTTTTAAGCGACAACTTGTTTTAGTATCAGCGTATTTATATAGCAACTTGTAGCGACGAATCAATTTTCTTAGAATCAATGTATTTTAGTGAAAAAATTATTTTTAGTATCGGTGCGCTTATTAGCGATGAATTGTGAAACGAGTTAGCGTAATAATCCGTTAACAATTTTCATAGCACATAAATTGTTATTATTTCGGGCCTTTTTGCAATAATACAAGGTTCGGGTAAATTTTTAGCGATTAATAAAAGCGTAAGGGGGTTCTTTAGTGATTTTCCATTTAGGGTTTTATATTTAAACCTACATCTACTGTCTGGGCAGCCACCCTTTAGGCCGCTAGACCCATTTCAAGAGAAAGATAGAGAGGCTCTGGGAAAGAGACAAGGAAGAGATCAAGGAGATTTCGGCGATCGGAGTTTGATTCCGGTGAGTTCCCTAACTTTGCTTCCTCTATGCCATTTAATGGTTTAAAGGACAGCTGTGAGGTTCTTTTTTTTTTTTTTGAATGGGTTTGTGGCCGTGAAAGGGATGACTGTGGTTTTGTTTGAGTGGTCGTTGGGGGGTTTGGGTTTGTGGGTTAGAAAGAAATTGCCGTTAAGTGTCTGTTGCGCGCGCGTGTGTGTATACATGAGATCTTGTGGGTTTTGTGTGATACTGTGGGTAATATAAAAGGGTTCAGGCAGATCACAGCCATGTGGCTGTGACTGTGTACTTTTGTGGATGCGTTTAAGGGAATGAAAAGTGGTCGTTTGGGTGGTAGCTACCGTGGGAAGGCGTTGCCATGAAGTGAGTTTAGTGTGTGCATATGAGTGTGAGCAGAGAGATATAGCAGCCATGGGGCTGCCGTGGTGTATATGAGTGTGGTACTGTGTATAAAAATGAGAGGATGAGGGGACTGCACAGCAGCCATGGGATGTATGTTTCAGTGGCAGCTGGGCATGCATGGTTAAGCAGGTGTGCCCTAATATGTGTGTATACCGTGTATTTTTGGAGAAGATACGGAGTGCACAACCTGTATTAGTGCTGAGTGAAGTATGTGCCCTGATGTGGTTGAGTATTTTGTGTTTACAAAGTCATAAGTGTGGCTGTGATGTACATACATAAATCATAGTATGTGGGCTATGCATGTGTGAGAGTTGAAGAAAAGAAAGAGAAGGAGAGCGATCCACAGTTTGTGAAGGAGCAAGAGGTGCTCTTGGGTTTATTTTATAGTGTGTTTTGGGAAGTGAAATGGTGCTTTGTGAACTAGAATGAGTGAGTGTGAAAGTATATATATATGGAGGTAGAGTGTGTGTTTGAGAAGGGCTATGTACTTGTGTGTAGTATGTTGTGTGTCTGTGGGTGAGCTGTGTGCATGCAATGGGAAAAGGGAAAGGGAGAAGAAGCAGCAACAGATAATGGATGGCAAAAGGGGGAGGCTACTGCCCTTTGTGTGAACGTGTGTGTATATGGGTTTTTATATGTGGGTGTTGGAAGGAGAGGGAGAGAAACACCTGTTGGCTGAGTATAATGGGTGTAATTTGAACTGAAAGGAGGAATTTAAAGGAGACCCACTGCCGTGAGGCAGTGGACATGTGAAATGGTGTGTGTGTGTGTGTATAGTAAGTGAAGATGTGTAGATAATAGTGGGTATAATGGTTGGATGAGGGTATATTAGAGACAGCCACGGCTGTCCAGTGAGGGTGTGCGTATGGGTTGGGGTGCAGCGTGATGTGGGTATTTGCATGTAGTGTACGACGACTGTGTGTGAGTGTGGAAGGGAAGGGAAGGCAGCTGGGTATGGGAGTGAGGAAATATGGTATATATATTGTGTGTGAGTTTTTGTTGTGTTGCTGTGCATAATGGATAGGAAAACATGAGCCTGGGTGTGTGAGAATATGGATGCAAAGTGGTGGTGCTACATGGAGTGATGCAGGGGTGTATATTCATGTATCAGGTTATGAGAGAAGGTGGGAAGTGCATGTGTGTATGTGTGGTATTTGAGCAAGAAGAAGCCTCACGGCAGTGGCTTTGCCATGACTGAGTGGATGCTAGTGAAGATGAGAAGTCTTGCAAGTGTAATGTATAGTGAAATGTATAAGGTGAGTGTATGTGTGTGTATGGTTGTTATAGTGTGTGAAACGTGAAGTGTGGATGTCTAAGAGCCAACAGGGACAGGTTAGTGCTGTATGTGTGTTTGTACATAGGTGTGTAAAATGTGAGTGTATTGTGTGTAATGTAAAATAACGAGTGTGGGATATATGGGTGTAAGTGGTTTGAGTGTGTGTATGGAGGTGTAGATTTAGTGTGTTAATGGAGTAATTTGTAATGTGCTTGGGGTAAAAGGAAAACTGTGTGAACAGTAGCTGTGTGTTCTGGGTTTGGACAGGAGAAGAAGATAATGAACAGTAGAGTGTTATGCGTGAACAGTGTACTGTGCTTGCACAGTTGTACAACATGGCTGTTGGATATCGTAACCTTGTTAAAAAATGTTGAAACTTTACAGGAAGAATCATAGGACAATATTAGAATTACTGTAAAAATTTTATATTTTTCTGATAACGTATGAATGTTTAGAATTTTCTGCAAATGTTAGAATTGTAAAATTATTTTGGAGCCTTTAAACCCTGAAAATGTCAAGGGGAAATTTAGAGTAGTGTTTATATAGTATAATAAAGACTCAGTATAAATTTGATGATTTTTGGAATAGAATTGTTATCATTTTCAGTATCGCATTGAATTTAGCAAAATAAAAAATAAATAAATAGTTTTTATGTCTTTTAAATTCTGATTTCAATTTCTATAATTTTTATATATTTTTTAAAGTTCTTGTAAAAATTATGGGACTTGTTTTGCAGCTGGAAGTAATTATGGCTATTATTGGGTTTTTTTTATTGTATTTAAAGAAATTATTTTAATTCGAGAATATTAAAAACAAATTCAAAAAATGCATATTTTGACTTTTAATAATGTTTTAAGCTATAAAAGTGTTTTATTGTAATTTATTAAGAAATTTAAAATAGCGTTACCCATTAAGGAGCGTACGAGGATTTAGGTTAAGTCAGCCGTGTGCGGGAACCGTTTGAGTTGCGCGATTCTGGGATTAGAAGTGAGCGCCGTTTGGATAGTTGATACTAGGTTTATAGTATATTAGTATAGATTATGTTCTAACAAGTAGATAGCCAATATAGGTTATTCAGAAAATACTGATCGAGGATTGGTAGCATCGCTCAGCTTGGACCGAGGTAAGAAATTCTATCCGAACCCTATTTCGACATTCTGTTTTCAAATGTTTATAGAACAGTTTTACAAACTAAATTGATTCAATTTTATGCTGATATAAAAGATATTTTGAAACTGTCCATGAAAGCCTAACTTGAACCTTAAGCGATCGTTTGGAATTCGTAATTTGTTTATTCTCATCTGTTTTATCAATTCAATTATCATAAAATATTTTGAATTCTATTTATTGTTTCTCAATGTTGACATGAGTTAGTAACTTGGGAGCCATAAGGATGGTCTGTATTGTTGGCGTTATAAGGATGGTCTGTTAGTTCGATTAACTAGTTAGTATTACATATGCATATGTAAAGCGATCGAGTACTGCTGGGGTGGCTTTGCTTCTGTACTGCTCATGTTCAATGTTTTCTGTTTATATTTTATTTCACTTGAAATGTTTTGAATATTATCCATTCATGCTTTATTATGCCTGAAGTGTTTCAAATGACTATTATTTGAGGGATTAAGTTAAATACTCATCCCTATGTTTATATCGTATTGTAGTGATTTCATCGATAGCAAAACCTCTAAAAAAGATGTTATTGGACTTAAATGTAAAATCGTTCGTTTTGTTCATCTTTGTCTAAATGTTGTATTTCAATGAAAATACTCTTTAAAAAGTTTTATATGAAAACTTGTCCGAATCGTTTTACTGTTTTTAAATCTTTGATCGACCTTACTGAGCTCTCGAAAACTCACTCTCCTTTACCTTCCTTTCCGCAGGTTGCCTGATTATGGATTAGAGCTAGTGAAAGTGAAAAAGATTTAATTTTTGGTGTTGATTGTTAGAATCCCGACGTGGGTGACTTGCTAATTTATTATTATGGTTTAAATTTAGTTTTCAAGTATGAATGTACACAGAGAGAAAATACGTTGATGGATGTTTTAGTTGCTCTGACATCTTGTGGTATTATTTGGTTAAGTTTTGAGAATAATATTGCTTAGTGTATACGATCAATCGAGTGTTTAACGTTTCGAAAATTTCGGGATGTTACACCATTGCTAACCAAATGTGACGATATTTGTTGGAAGCAATATTTAACAATCAATTGCAAAATGTTAGTAAGCTTACAAAAGAAATAAAATATAAGAAAAATAGGCGAGCACGTTCCTCCATTAGTTGTGAGCATGAAAAATAATTTACCTCAATTCTTACCAAATCAGGTGCGCTAAGGGTTCAAAGAAGACCTTAGAAAGGAGTTATGTTGATATTGAGTTGAGGCGCGGATTAGGTCACTCTCTTTAAGACGGTTCGTGTCCTTACAGAATTTTTCGATGCAATAGGTTACAGCACGCCGCCTTTAGGATACAGCAGCCTAGTAATTTTGCTGTAACTTATCTTAGGTTGCACCACTAGAGAAGTAGAAGCTCCACATAACACCCTTCTTTGCCCCCAAAAAATGTATTACTAAGATATAGAAAAATAAACTTAAAATTCATAATCAGAGGTGTCAACCAAGACAAGGTTTGGCCCTTGGCAAAGCTAAGCTAGTGCTTGTTCAACACCTCCATGGCTGCTTCTGGGAGGAAATGAATGTAGCCGAAACCAAAGTGCAAGATGGATCCATGCTTTTGGACCAGGTCTCTCAAGGCCCGGTGATGTATTGCCGCTGTGGCCATCGATTAAGGGTGTGAAGGAAAGGCCATCCAGGACAGAAGCAGCCACAACTTTTGGTGTTGAAGGAACAACGACCCCTTTCAAAACTTTCAGATTTCAAGAAGAAGATTGAAGAGCTAGCTATATGCAACACAGAAGTTTTCCTTTCCTTTTCTTCTCTCTTCCTCCAAGAGAAAGAATAGATGAAAGCTTCCTAAGATAGATCCTCTAATGTTTATATCTTCTGTGTTGGTTCTGTATGTGAAAATATATCCATATATAAAGGAGAGGGAAGAGGAGAAGAGCTTCTGGTAATTGGTGGTGGGACTGGACGTATGTATGTCTATGGATCCCGATCTCCTGCTGTTCCCCTTGCTGAGAGAGGGAGGGGAGAGAGGGAAAAGAGCATTGGGGACAACGATGGGGACATAACTTCTGCTGTAACCCATAGTTACACTAGGACAACGATGGGAGCCAGAGACCTAGAATATTATCTTTGGTCTTTGACTTAACCGTTAGTTTATGAGACCCATAATTTCTAACGGCTAATTTAGATTATAAGGGAATAATTATTATCTTAATGTTAGTTTATGAGGGAAATAAATTTTTGCTAACACCCACAATAATTCTTAATGAATATTTTTATTAAAATACTCCAACAATATCTTTAAAAGCTATCCTTTTCTGGATTTGTTCTAACGCATCTTGCGCTGTGCTTCTGTTTGCCGTCTGGGAATTATAAGCAAGCATCATCATTTTAAACTTGAGTTTCTGCCATTTTCTTCTCTTTTTTACTATTTTTATTGATTTGTACTTGGGTTTACCTGAATGCTATTTTGCTTATGAAGTGAGGCCACCTGTTTTCCAATTTAGAAAATCACTTCGGTTTTACTTATGTTACTGGTAGGAAATGATAGTTTCACTCCTATTTTAGACTATTTCATTCCAGAATTTGGTTTTACTTTACATAATATTATGTTACTGACAGGAAATGATAGTTCCATCCTTATTTTTGACTACTTTCTTCCAAATGAGTTTAGTCGTATTCATAATTGGCACGGTATAACTTTGAAGTGATGGAAAACAACTAAGGAGTAAAATTATCAATTTCTCTTATCGTCTTTTTCTTTTGTTCTAGTAAGTTGGTTGCTCTTATTGACATTTTCTAGAAGGAAAAAAATTGGCTGTAACGCCGGTTGAAGCAATCTTCACCATATGTCCTATATAGCGACAATCAATAATCGTTAAGCGTTTTTAATAGTATTTTTTATTTAGTGACGATAAAAAAGTACTGCTAAGAATATCGTTAAAAATGTTAGAAGAAAAGTCAGTAGAAATGTTTTGCGACTATTAATTGTCAATATATACTGGATTGGAAGAAGATTCATACGATACGGGTAGAAGCTAACGTTTGTTCTTTACAGAATTACAATAGAGGGTAGAATACTTTAACACCTCTTTAACTAACCACTTGCGGCAAGTCCCTAAATTACAAGTCCTAACCGAGTAATTAGCGGATGCTTGCCCTTAATTTACCATCGGTTTAACGAACCCATTGCCCAGCACTCTTGTTCATATCGAATTTATTATATATTCTATCTTTTGTGTCATTTTTTTGAACTAAATATACCTCCCTTTAATTACCCCACGGAAAATGGATACCCGTCTTTTTAAAATTTTGGGGGAACAAGAAGGGCGAAAATAACCAAAATTAAGATCATAATCATAGACACGTCGATATATGTTGTGTATTGAGTGTTGTTAGGCGCCCGGATCGAGACGGCATATAATTTCTTTGAAAGGTATTGTGACTAGCAGTAACACGTGTGATTATAAGATTTTTTTTTTCCTTCTCTTTTTTGGATTTCTATTGGTACGAGTTCTAAGGTAGTTCTCTACTGTTTAGGGTCCAATTGGTCATGGCTTTTTTTTGTCTGAAAGAATAAATATAAGTAATACATGTTGTTTTCATACACAGTTTATTAACAGAGGGTTATGATACCCGGGAGACACCCTTGAGGTTTTATAGCTAAGAGACCGGAGTTTTTTCCGTAATTAATACCGTTTTCAAACTTAATTATCAATATACTCTATTTTGAAACTTATTTACTCGCATACCACACTTTTAAAAATCGCTGTTTGAAATCACGATTTCAAGGTAGATTTATTTCTATAGTAAAGTAAAAATCACTGTTTCAAACAGCGATTTCTATCTTGAAATCGTGGTTTCAAATAACGATTTTCAAAAGTATGGTATACAGGTAAATAAGTTTTAAAAAGTTGTAATTGGTAATTAAGTTTTAAATATGTATTAATTAGGAAAAAAACTCAAGAGACTGTGAATCATCACAAGTTATTACTTGAGAAGGTGTTCTTGTATTCTCACTCTATAATATAGGCCTAAGAAAAACCTAATATAAAGACATAGTTTAAGCTAATTTTATATGCATAACAATCTCATTATAATCTTAATCTTTGCTGGGAATATTATTGATGAAATAAAAGAAAAAATTACAAAATCATACACTTGCGTTTTCTTTAGGCTCTTTTGGGCTGGTGAAATGTTATAAAATTTGGATTATGTCATGCATCAAACAATGCCAAGTCCATCACCTTTTTGTTCATATCATTATTTAGAATATTCACACTATTTTTCAACAAAAAAAGATGTAGTATCAGCGGCCAAAACTGAAACCGAACTAACGAATATATAATAACAAAAGCGCTAGCAATTAGGATGCCGAAATCTTGGCCTTTACCGCGACCTTGAACTAGTCCTTTGCTCACGTTAATGACAGGTTCAAGAATGTTAGTCTAATGCTCTGAGGGTTAAAAAAACAAGTAGATGGCCTTAGTAGTGGCAGTAAGGGCGTGGCTACAATATAAATGACGTGAGCCTTGATTTTGGCTAATTCTTAAGTTCGTTTAGGTAGAAGAGGATTTTGGCCTCAATTTAAAATGTGAATGTACATAGACTTGAACAAAAACAGGTTTATCAAAACGTTTTTGGTTGTGTGTAGATTTTCCTTGGGAAGTAGGGACTCAGGTGCGGCATGACGACACGACACGATGCGGGTGCTGATACGTCGACATGACATTTCCTTAAAAAAAAAAAAAAGGATATGCGTGCAATTAGGATACTCCAATCTTTTAGAATTTTAAGTAATTAATTATTACTTCAGACAAAAGATGTGTAATGGGCTCTTATTTAATGGTCAAAATCATCACAGTGTTCCTAAAACTAAAACTCGTCGGGCTTAAAGACTTGCTCGTACAGCCAAGTTGGGTGAGCTCCTTCTAAAGGAGTCAAGACTTGCTTGTCCAACCAAGCATGTGATCTCCTTGTAAAGGAGTCAAGACTTGCTTGTGGAGACGAGTATATGAGCTCCTTCCAGAGGAGTCCAAACTTGCTCCTCCAGCCGAGCATGTAAGCTCATTTCAAAGGAGTAACAGTTGCTCATTCAGACAAGCTGTGAGTTCCTTCCAAATGAGTCAACTCGTGCTCGTCAAGACGAGCATATAGGTGAGCTGCTTCCATGGAATCAAGACTTGCTCGTCAAGAGGAGCACGTGAACTCCTTCCAAAGGAGCCAACTCTTGGTCGGCAGATGAGCACTTAGCTCCGTTGAAAGGAGTCAAGACTTGCTAGTCCTAAAGGAGAATAATCTCATATTAACTTGATTTTAGTTTGATTAGCTTGATTTTCGGATCTAAATTAGCATGATTCTTGGATCTAAATTAACTTGATTCTTGGATCTAGATTAGCTTGATTTTAGGATCTAAACTGATTGTTGTGTAGTATATAAAGGCATGCTTTGCCATTCTGTAAAGACACACCAATGAATACAATTCTTCATTTCTTTATGGTATCAGAGCCATCTTTCTAGCATAGGCATTTCTTTTCAATTTCTCAGTCATGGAAGACGAATCTGCAAGTTATGTTCATGGGGGTTTGGCGCCCGTTGCGAATGTTCAAAACATCACAATTGACACCAAATCTCCGTTCTACTTGCATCTGTCTGATCATCCAGGCTTGATCTTCGTTACACAACCTCTAAGTGAAAATGGAGAGAACTATTTCACTTGGAGACGTAACATGTTGACGGCGCTCCAATCCAAAAATAAGGCAGGGTTCGTCGACGGGTTGATAGCAAAACCCGATGTTCATTCCAGGGATTTTCAATCATGGATCCAGTGTAATGCAGTGGTCAAATCATGGATCGTCAATTCTCTTTCTAGAGAATTACAAACTAGTGCCGCACATGCAGACACTGCAAGTGAAATTTGGTGCGATTTTGATGAACGATTTACTCAGGGCATTGCACTTAGAGTGTATGACCTGAAGCGATCTATTGCTCTACTACAACAAGAGAAATCTGCTATTTCTACATACTATGGTAAGTTAAAAGGTGTGTGGAATGAACTACATAATCTTAGACCTATACCTGTATGTACTTGTGGTGCCGGAAAGAAAATGCAGGAAATGCGAGAAGAAGAGAAAGTCTTCGATTTTTTGATGGGATTGGATGATACTTACAAAACGGTGCGATCCCAAATCCTGAGCATCGATCCATTGCCAGGACTTGGGAGAGCATATGCCGTGGTTGCCCAAGAAGAAAAACAGCAAGTGGTCGCTGCTACGCGTGTCCCTACTATCGAGGCCACAACTCTATTGGCTAAAGCACCACATATGCGGCATGGAGGTGACCAGAAAATTGACCGGCGTGGTGAAAATTCTGGAGAAAGACGGCATGGTGGATTACACTGTACCCAGTGTAATCGATCCAATCACTCTAGAGAGAACTGTTATGAGATCATCGGATATCCACCTGGATGGAGAAGACCCAAACCAAGAGGAGGAAATCAGCCATGGCTCCGCGCATCCGGAGGCACAACATCATCGGCGGCAATTGCCCAGCCGTTTGCAGCTACTGCCGACGCATCCGCACCATTTCCAAATCACAGCCCTGCATATCAACCATGGTCGCGCACTGCCGGAGACACAGCACCAGCGACAAGGGTTTCACAACAATTCGTTGCCACATCCGACGAGTCTGTGTCATTTCCAAGCTTCACACCTAGTGAAATGCAAAGACTTGCTGATCTTTTGGGCCGCCAATCAGGACCCACTAATGGGCCTTCTGCAAATATGACCTCACAAAATATATCTGGTAAGCCAGACTCATGGATTATTGATACAGGGGCCACGGATCATATATCATGTAAACTTGATACCATGTCCGATGCTTTTACAAATCCAGGTGTACCCCCGGTTCAAATTCCCAACGGTGATACCGTCCCAGTTCATGCTTTGGGACGAGTAAATCTTGGCCCCAATTTGCATCTCGAACAAGTTTTGGGAGTGCCTAATTTTTGTTTTAACCTATTATCAGTCAGTAAATTGACTCGAGATCTCAACTGTGTTCTAATTTTTGGATCTGAATTTTGTGTGATACAGGACTTACTCTCGAGGAAGCCGATTGGAGTAGGTAGAGTGCGAAATGGCTTATATCATTTGGAACCAACGAGGGCGGGGAAGGCGCTTCTGTCAAAAGGACATAACACTGCGGATTTATGGCACCGTTGTTTAGGGCATCTACCAATGAACCGTATCTCGCTGGTTTCCAACTTACCTGTTACTTTCAATTCGCCAAAACTTTTATTTTGTGATGCTTGTTGCAAGGCCAGACAAACTAGATTACCTTTTCCACATAGCAAAAATAAATCGATGCACAACTTTGATTTAGTCCATTGTGATATATGGGGTCCATACCGTACTAAATCTCATTCTGGGTCACATTATTTTCTCATGATTGTTGATGATCATAGTCGAGCCACATGGGTCTTTCTCATGAAGTTCAAGTCCGAAACTAGACACTACCTCTTGATGTTTTTCAACTGGGTTAAGACACAATTTAACACCAGAATCAAGGTTTTTAGAACTGATAACGGTCTTGAATTTGGACATCGTGAATTATTACATCATTATTTTGAGAATGGAATGGACAGACAAACAAGCTGCACGGATACACCGCAACAAAATGGAGTGGTGGAGCGAAAGCACAGACATCTCTTAGAGGTAGCTAGAGCTTTACGATTCCAGGCCAAACTTCCAGTCAGATTTTGGGGGGTGTGCGTACTTACCGCTGCTTACTTAATCAACCGCATGCCACTTTCTGTGCTCCAAAACCGAACACCTTATGAAGTATTATTTGGTAAGGTACCTAACTATGATCATTTGCGAACTTTTGGATGTCTCTGTTATGGACACATGAATGGCAAGCCACATGATAAGTTCGCCCCTCGAAGTAAGTCTGGCATTTTTGTTGGTTATCCCAATGGGCAGAAAGGATATAGGATTTATGATTTGGAGAGCAAAGTGATTTACTCTTCAAGAGATGTTCAGTTTTTTGAAAGCATATTTCCTTTTGCTGACAAAAAGGATAATATTGCTGACCTACAAACCTGCCACACTCATTTTGGGTTAACAGATCATCTTTCAGTTGATTGGGAGTGTCAAGCAGCTAGCCATGCACCCACAGGTGAAACTAGTAAATCAACTCAGACCAGTGATGTGCCAACTAGATCAAACTCACCCCACAACGTCGACCTTGAACCCCTATCTCTTGGATCATCATCATCCCAAGACCAGATACCCTTGGATCAAGCACCAGGATCTACTGAGTTGTCACCATCTACCATACAGTCACCCATCAGAACTGAGCAATCTGCCTTACCTATAAATGAACCTCCAGTTGTGCCTTCTAAGCGCACAAGACAGGTGTCCAAGAATCTTTCTGGGTACAATTATACATTGCCACCATCCCTTGCCCCGCCTTCATCTACTTCGCACTCTTCCTCTCCATCTGCTAACTCGACGGTATATCCTTTGTCCCATAATATTTCTTATTCCAAATTTTCTAGAACTCACACTGCATTTTTAGCGGCCATCTCTTCGGTCGATGAGCCCAAATATTTTTCTCAGGCAGTGAAACATGCTCATTGGAAGGATGCCATGGCCAAGGAGATCTCTGCTTTGGAAGCTAATAACACTTGGACACTTATGCCATTACCATCTGGAAAACGTGCCATTGATTCTAAGTGGGTATATAAAGTCAAATTCCACCCAGATGGCACTGTGGAGAGATACAAAGCGCGACTTGTGGCTAAGGGATACACCCAGATTGAAGGTCTAGATTTTCATGAAACATTTGCACCAGTTGCCAAACTAGTTACGGTACGGTGTCTTCTTGCCATTGCTTCAATAAAGAAATGGGAACTCCATCAGTTGGATGTCAACAACGCCTTTTTGCATGGAGATCTAGAAGAGGAAGTATATATGAAGATTCCTCAAGGTTTTTCTAAACAGGGGGAGAATCGTGTGTGTCGTCTTCAAAAGTCTCTTTATGGGCTTCGTCAGGCTTCACGCAATTGGTATCACAAGTTTACTCAGTCCTTACTTGTAGTTGGTTTTATTCAGTCTCAATCTGATCATTCTTTATTTACCTTCGCTCGTAAAGGATCTTTTCTTGCTGTCCTTATTTATGTTGACGATGTGATTGTCACGGGGACTGATTCAGCTAAAATTTCTTGGCTAAAACACTACTTGGATACTAAGTTCCATATTAAGGATCTCGGTAAACTCAAGTACTTTCTCGGCATTGAGGTGGCACGTTCTTCTGATGGCATCGTGTTAAGCCAACGCAAATATGTTCTTGACATTTTAACGGAATGTGGTCTAACAGGTTGCAAGCCATCTTCCTCACCCATGGCTGAACAACATCAACTTGATCTTAATTCAGGAGAACTATGTGATGATCCAGGACAGTATAGACGTCTCATTGGTAGATTACTCTACCTCACGATCACTCGTCCAGACATAAGTTATGTAGTTCACATCCTAAGTCAATTCATGCACAAGCCAAGACTACCACATTATGATGCTGCCATACGCGTTCTTCGCTACCTCAAAAATTCGCCCGGTCAAGGTATTTTGCTCTCCTCCAACAGTTCTCTATCACTACGTGCTTATTGCGATGCCGATTGGGCTGGCTGCCCAACAACTCGCAAATATACCCCTGGGTATATCGTGTTTTTGGGATCTTCACCCATTTCCTGGTGTTCAAAGAAACAATCCATAGTCTCGCGTTCCACCGCTGAGGCAGAATACAGGGCAATGGCCACCACTGCAAGTGAGATTATTTGGCTACTTCGACTCCTCTCTGATTTAGGGGTTTTTCATCAAAATCCAGTTTCCTTATTTTGTGACAATCAGGCCGCATTACACATTGTGGCCAACCCAGTGTTCCACGAGCGCACAAAGCACATTGAAATAGACTGTCATTTTGTTCGGCACCACACTCAGTCCAAATCTTTATTACCTCGACCAATTTCGTCTCAATATCAGCTTGCAGACATTTTCACCAAGGCACTTGGCCAGGAACGCTTCCACATTTTACTGGGCAAGTTGGGCATTTCAAATATCCATGCTCCAACTTGAGGGGGAGTAAAGGAGAATAATCTCATATTAGCTTGATTTTAGCTTGATTAGCTTGATTTTCGGATCTAAATTAGCATGATTCTTGGATCTAAATTAACTTGATTCTTGGATCTAGATTAGCTTGATTTTAAGATCTAAACTGATTGTTGTGTAGTATATAAAGGCATGCTTTGCCATTCTGTAAAGACACACCAATGAATACAATTCTTCATTTCTTTAAGTCCAACCTAGCATTTGAGCTCCTTCCAAAGGAATCAACTCTTTCTCGTTAGACGAGCATGTGAACTCTTCCTAAAGAAGTCGACTTTCTTGTCCAACGGAGCATGTGAGCTCGTTTCCAAAGTAGTTAACACTTGCTCGTGCAGACGAGCACGAGAGCTTCATTAAATCAAGTTCTTTATGCTCGGCCAGCTGAGCAAGTGGACATCGTTCTTGATTCATTGCTCTGCTCTGCTCTGCTCTACCAGCCGAGCAGATGAGCTTCGTCGAGTAGGCATCTTGTTCCAGCTCACTACTCGCTTAGCCGAGCACACGAGTTCCCACAGAGCGAATGCTCGTTGCTCGGCCAGCCGACCAGACAAGTTCCTTTAAGCAATACAAACTTTCTATTTGGCTTTACTTTGCCGAACATCCATCATTCCCAGTGGTTGGTCCTATTTATCCATCCAAGTTAACTATTATCCACTAGTCAGATAAGCTTCCTTGCTCATCAAGGATCCCCCCTCTCGATAACCACTGTGAAATATATCTTCTAATAGATAGGAAAAGACAGCTTCCTCCCCTGATTAAAAATAAATACACCAAACAAAAGGGCAAGATAAGCTTTTAGACCCGAACTATAGCTCTCATACATTCCCGAGTTCTCCTCTCCCGCACACTGACTTATGCATTAGAGATTCCCCGTTGGATACCCATCGATCTAGCGAGTCATCATTGTCCTCTTTGTAGGTTGCAGATCCATTTGTGAGCTGTTTGCGGTCCCTCCATAATTTGTCCAGAGCATTTTGGAACCATTCACAGAACCGACTAAGCCTTCTCATCACTGGTTGCATGGTGGTGCTCTCTGAACACTCTTATCTTACCGACCAGGCCTATCTGATGTAACAAGACGGTCAAAGGGCTTCCAATTGTCCTCTATGCAAACTCCATGAACTGTGAGTCATCGAGTGGATGAAGAACGTGGCAAGTCTATTGTTAAGGCTACTCATGAACCACCTGCTCTCCTGTTAAAACAACTCAGTGAGTGCGACGAGTTCAATTCACCAGCCTTGCTGATGGGCGCATCCCAATCACAATCTCTTCTGCACGGCCCTCTACTCCTCTGGCAAACAATAGCTAAACAGCCCAATTTGCTTACGACCACCTAGGCCATGCAAAAATTTATTGAACAGCTGCAGGCATTGATCAGCCGTCCTCCTCGGACACATCGAGCATGGCAGTCTACACTCACTGACATTGATCAATATTCCTCTTATATTGGGATTAGATATCCAACCCAAGTTAATCCTATCTCATAATCTGATGACTACCATTCCTTATAAAGGATCCCCCCTCCCTTTGGGGATAATCACCAGGTGATTTCTCTTCTAATAGGAGAAGGTAGCCTCCTCTCCTCATTATAACTACTCACACCAAACATGAGAGCAAGCTTTTAGACCCGAATTATAGCTATCATACTTTCCTCAGTTCTACTCGTCCGTATTAGGTAACAAAGATATCCTGTTGGATCCCCATCCAGCAGTCATTATTGTCTTCTTTGTGCGGTGCAGAGCTGATGGTGAACTCTTAGCGGCCCCTCGAAATTTTGTCCACAACCTATTAAAATAGAATTAACTCATTTTCTTATTTTCCATTGTTAAAAGAATATGGAAGGTAAAGAAATAAATTTTCTCCTCCTCATTTTTTCTTTCACTAAAACAAATAGAGCCATCGGGGGTGGGGGGTGGGTGTAGATTTTTGAGCAAAGGTATTTAGGTCTTCTTAGTAACTTACGATAGATAAGAAGTTATTTTATTTGCCTAGTCCTCTTCTGGTAGCTACAAAATTTCCAGATTGCTTTTGTCAATAGGTTAAGTCTTAGTTTAAGTAATCTAGTAGGTTTTAGAATATATTAATCATTTACTTAGTAGGAAAGATCTCTTTTGGTTTTTATATAAACAAGCATTATTAGAGCTATTTAGACTACTTGGATAATAAATGCAGCAGCTTTTGCTTTCTTTTAGTGGTGAGACTCCATGAATCCTTTCTAGTTGAGACTCTTAGAAGGCCTTAGTGGAATTCTAAGGTTTTGTTATCATTTGCTTTCCTTTCCTTTCCTTGTTTGTTTGAAGGTATTAACATGCAAAACACTGTTCTAGGGCACTATTCACAGCACCCTAAGCAGCAATATACCCTTTTACATCTTAAACTCTAACAAATCTAAGCCCTAGCCCACCATATCAGCTTGTAGGACATCATTACATACCCTCAGTAAGGCCCGTCCTACATCAATGTTGGTATTAGAGCCAAGTTGTTCCTGGCTGTAAGTTGTATGCAATTAGAGAACGGTAATGTTTACAACATTATGGGTTCCAAACACGATTCTAGTAGCCACGAAGCAATTCCTTTGATAGAAGAAATTTTTGCTATTTAAAGCTCACTCCAAAGGCATGAATAAGGGTTCGCAAACATCAATCGTTGATCCTATGACAAACTAAAGGTCTTGGATAGAGGTCAAGGTAAAAAGGAATATTGAGGCTGAATCTGAATTTGATGACCATGGTCTACTACATGGCCACGAAGAAACATACGTGAAGGTCAAGGTCATATAATGGAAAATCGAGTAGTTCGGTGTGAAAAGGTTGAGATGCCTGATGATGTGACCAAGAAGGTACGTCTTAAAGTTGCTGAATATTATGGAAAACTCAATCTGATGGCTTTCCTTGACTAGCTTATATCCATGTACGATTACTTTGAATGGTAGTCTATGGCCAAAAACAATAAAGTGTAGTTTATGAAAGCCAAATTGACAAGTGCAACCTGCTATGGTGGCATAGAATTGAGTAATTGCTCGCTAGAACTGATGAATCTCCTCTTGACATGTGCGATGAGATGAAGCTAGTGATGAAAGAACAGTTTCTTCCAGCCGACTATGAGTCTATGAGCAAGCTTTGCACTCCAAAGATGTTTTCTCTTAAGCAGGGTGGTAGGGCGGTTGAAGAATACATAGAGGAGTTTCAAAAGTTGACAATTTGAAACGATGTAAAGGAGATTTCTGATCAACTTTTCGCTCGTTACAAATCTGGTCTGCAAACAGAAATCCAACCTGAGATGGCAGCCACACATTGTGTCACTTTGGATGAGGTGTACCAGTTTGTTATCAAAAATGAGGAAGTGCATAAAATTTGATCATCAAGGTGACCCGGTTTTAATGCAGCGCCGCCTTCTGCTAGTCGAGACACTAGCAACCTTGCTCAAGGCAATAGTACTAAAACCCTATAATTAACCTCTTGGGAAGTGCAGCAACCATTGTGTTTTCAGTTCTGCAAAAGATGATACGTATAAAGGAAAGACTCCAAGTGGTTTAGCACAAGACAACATTGTTAATTAGATTACAAGTGTGGTGGTCGTGGTAATTTTGATGTTGTTTGTGTTGGTGGTAATATAGGTATAGCTTTGTGACTGAAAGTAAAACTGGCTTCGAAGCACGTTGTAAAACGTTTTTCTTAAGTTTATATTTGCCCCCACCTAAAATGGTGTGCAGCAGGTTGCAGGCAAATATCCTCCAAGATACAACGAAGCACACTTTGTGAATAGCTTTTGCACACACGATACTCACCCCACAGATGAGTGTATGAAATTTTGGATAATGGTTTTACAAATAAGAAATTCTGCAGAAATTTCTTGTTGTAAAAGATCTGCAGAAAGGAAAAATGTGAAGAGGATAGAGGCTTATTTTCTAGGTCCAAAAATTTGACCATTGTGCTCTATTTATAAAGCAATAGTGGTTGCTAATCAAAGGTCACACCCTTTCATCATGCACCCAAGCAATTTGGTCCGTTAGATAATAAATCGTTAAGATTAACGGTCCAGATCTGAACTGGTAACTAACTAGCTCCCAGCAGTTGGGTCTGTCCCGAACTGGAACCACCCAGCTCCCCAACAGGTGCAACCGTTCGGGTATAACCCGAACCAGTGCAAGTGTAACCACCCAGCTGCTGACGGTCGGATCCGACCCGTTGCACCGGCAGCCTAGTTTTCGTCACGAAAACTTAAAGGCGTCTAATCGCGTCTCGCGACGATGCGCACTTACGAAGTGCAAGTGCGCCATCGAAGTGCCACATTGCACCTCACAGCCCACTGCCACGCGCGGGGGCGTGCGTGCGATTGTTGCTCGTGTGGTGCTTCATACCATACTCGGTGCACATGCATACACCTTAGCATACCACATAAGTATTAAAGTAAGTGCAGTTATTTATTATATACCCACTTATTTTTTCAATTCCTTTCTATGTGGGATTCCTCCCTCTTTGCCTCTTCACCTTCCTTTCATCATTTTGACAATGAAAATGAACCAAACTTGACACTTTATTTTGGAAAACACTAACAATCCCCACCATTTTACAAAATATAAAATAAAAACAAAACAAAAAACCAGATCTTATTATCCAGTGAAGTACATGCATAAATGAAGATGTCTTACGACTTGAATCTTCACTTAGTGATTATATAACAAGGCTAATTTCAAAAAGTGCGGTGGATAAACTTTGAACCACCTATCCTTGTTGACTAGCCGGTCACATATCACACATGAAACTCATATCCATAAACAAATCCAGAAAACTGCTTATACAATAATGGCCATGTAATTTGTATCTTGTTTTTCATGAGTGCTCTAAAGTTAAGTCCTTAAACTCGATAAAAGCAGCCCCACTTCACACTCACTAGTCAGGTCTATCAAAAGTGTACTGTAAATAACACTCCAAAGAATGATCCTTTTATAGACCTATTAAAAGCATAATGCTCACCCTATTCTTTCATTACGGTTAGCAAGCACATGACCTTGAGATGACTAAAAATTTTGTGCTTGAAATCACCATCATATTGTACTTTTGACTCGTTGAACTCAAGACTTGGTGTTAGCAAGCGTTGATTCAAGATTTCCATCGTTGGTGATCCTTGAAATAGGCTTGAGATCCCTCCCTCCCGAGGTCCTAATAACCATTTTCCTTGGAAACCCTTTAGTTAATGGATTAGCTAAATATTTCAATGACCTCACAAATTCCAATATTATTACTCCTTCGGTAATCAACTGTCTCACATGCTATGTCTAAGACCAATGTGTCTAGACTTTCCATTATACACTTCGCTACATGCTCGTGATAGAGTTGATTGACTATCACACCTTATTGATATTGAAGCCATAGGCTTAGGCCATAAAGGAATTTCTAAAAGCAAATTCCTTAGCCATTCTGCCTCCTTGCCCCCTGCAGCTAAAGCAATAAACTCTGCTGCCATGGTAGAATCAATAATGCAAGTATGTTTCTTCGAACCCCAGGATATTGCACCCCACCAAGTGTGAAAATCCATCCACTTGTGAAAGCATAATCTTCCTGATTCGTAATCCAACTGGCATTTGTGTATCCTTCCAAAACAGAAGGATACCCGTTATAACATATGCTGAAATCCATGGTTCTTTTAAGGTACTTAAAGACCCTATATACTGCATTCCAATGCATATTACTAGGACAACTAGTGTATCTACTAAGTTTTCCTATTGCATAAGCAATATCTGGTCTAGTACAAGTCATGGCATACATTAGGCAGCCTATTGCACTCGCATATTCTAGTTTTCTTACAGCTCTACCATCATTGGGAGACAACTTAATACTCTCATCAAACGGAGTACTAACTGGAGTGTTGTCCAAATGGTCAAACCTTTTTTAATACCTTCTCAATATAATGAGATTGTGACAAGGTTATGCAACCATTATTCCTTATGATTTTAATTTTTAAAATCACGTCAGCAACACCCATGTCTTTCATTTCAAAATTATCGGATAAGAATTTCTTTGTCTTTATAACTTGTTCCAAGTCAGTACCAAAAAAGGAGCATATCATCTACGTATAAGCAAATGATAACTCCCTTACCGTCGCCGAACTTGCCGTACACACACTTATCCGATTCATGTATTTTTAAATCATTAGTCATCACAATTTGATCAAACTTTTGATGCCACTCCTTAGGGGCTTGCTTAAGTCGATACAATGACTTAATCAATTTGCAAACTTTATTTTCTTGCCCACGTACAACAAACCCTTTCGGTGGTTGCATGTATACCTCCGCATCTAATCCACCATTTAAGAATGTCGTTTTAACATTCATTTGAGAATTACTAGCTTATGGATGGAAGCTAGTGCTATAAGTACCCTAATAGTGACTATCCTTGCAACTGGTGCATAAGTGTCAAAGTAATCAACACCTTCCTTTTAGGAAAATCCCTTAGCCACTAGCCTTGCCTTAAAATTTTCAATCGATCCATCGACCTTTAACTTTTTCTTGAAGATCCATTTACAACCAATGGGTTTAGAACCATGTGGTAAATCCACTAGTTTCCAGGTTTCCTTTCCCATGATTGAATCAATCTCTTCATCTATTGCTTCTTTCCAAAAAGAAGAATCTTGGGACTTCATGGCCTCTTCCTAAGCCCTAGGGTCGGATTCTACATTTAAGACAATCGGTATGTAGTTGTGTAATGCCGTCCTAATTCCTTCTACCAAATAGATGTAGAAATCGGGTCCAAAAGCTTTAGCAATTCTCATTCGTTTGCTCCTCTTAGGTTCCACTTTATTTTCATGGTTTTTCTCAGCTTCACGTTGGCCTTCCTTTTGCTCAACTTGCTTACGAAGTGATTAAAACCTACTTTCGTAAAAAAATGGCATCTCTAGATTCAATGAGAGTGTTTTTAGAATAATAATCATTTTGTTCCACTACCATGAACCTATATGCTTTACCGTGTAAAGCACAACCAATGAAAATACATTCAATGCCTCTTTCACCCAATTTCTTTCTTTTTGGTTCCAAAATTCTTACAACGGCCCTATAACCCCAAACTTTTAAATAGTTTAGATTAGGCTTCCTTTTCTTCCATAACTCATAAGGAGTAACATTATTCCCTTTAGTTGGAACTCTATTTAAAATGTAGCAAGCCGTTAATAAAGCTTCCTCCCAAAATCCTTTTCCTAGATCCGAGTTGGAGAGCATGGCATTAACCATTTCGACTAATGTCCTATTCTTTTTTCTGCCACACCGTTTTGTTGTGGTGTATACGGTGCAGAAAATTCATGCACTATGCCATTTTCTTCAAAAAAAAAAAATGGTGGCTCATAGTACTCTCCTCTCCTATCGGTTCTAAGCACTTTAATGTTGGCATCACAAAAATTTTGTACTTCATTTTTATATGTGACAAAATTAAGCATGCCATCATTTTCATTATGCAATAAATAAACATAGAAATACCTAGAATAGTTATCAATAAAAGTCACATAATATGAGTTTCCTCCTAACGAAGGAGAGAAGTGAAAATCTCTATTCACTATGTATTAAATTTAAAATCTTAGACTCTCTTTGTCCATTTTGAAAAGGAGCTCTAGCGATTTTAGTTAGCATACACGTCTTGCAAAATCCTTTATATATATGCATACTAGGCAAAAGATTCAATTTAAACATGTCATTAATTTTCTTAGTATTAACATGCCCTAAACGATTATGCCAAAGAAAAGATAGTGACTCAATAATATAAGCAGAAACAACATTCTTATTATTAATATTGAGTTTAAACAATCCCTCACAAAAATATCCCTTTCCCACAAAAACCCCTCCCTTAGAGAGTACAAACTTATCAGCTTCAAAAATAAGTTTGAAACCAAACTTGTTAAGCATATAAACTGAAACTAAATTCTTTCTAATTTCGGGCACATGACAGACATAGGTGAAGGTGACAACTTTTTCGGATGTAAATTCGAGCTCGACATTTCCTTTGCCCGCAATTTGCACAATTAACGAATTTCACATGTAAAGAATGCTTTCATCCTTCACCGGTTCATAGGTTGTAAAAAATCTCTTGTCCTTGCACACATGCCTTGTCACACCCGAATCAATCCACCATGCGTTATCATCTTCAAGGACATTTGCCTCATTGATTACCACAACTAAATTATTTTCGGTCGCCTTTTTCTGTTTCTTCAAGGCACGACAATCACCCTTATAATGCCCTGGCTTGTCACAGTGATAACACTTCCCTTTGTGCTTTTTTTTTTCTTGTCCTTGTCCATGTCCTCATCGTCATTTCCTTGAAGCTTCCTTTTCTTGTTCTCACGGGAGTTCTTCTTGGATGACTCTCCTTCCTCCACAGCCAAAATTTTAGAAACGCCCTCATTTTTGGACTTTTCTTCCTTGCGCAAGTCTTCCTCAACTTGAAGATGAGTACCCAACTCGTCAAGGTTGATGTCTTCCTTACGATACTTAAGGCTGTTTCTAAAATTCTTCCAAGAAGAAGGCAATTTATCAATGATTGATGTAACCACGATAAATTCATCCAAGGCTAACTTGTGTTAGGAATAACGATCAAGAATGGTCTTAATCTCATTAAACTGTTTCATAGCCGACCTACCATCAATCATTTTTGTAATAAAACATTTTAGAAACGATGAAGCTTTTACTGGTGGCATCCTTGGTGATGTAGCAACGCTCCAATTGGTTCCAAAGCTCTTTAGCGGTCTTGACAATATGATAGGAATCGAACAACGTGTTGGACATGCCATTCAAAATATGTCCTCGACATATCTCATCATCTTAATCCCACCTCAATCTTTCACGTGTTTTAGCAACACTTTCTTCCTCATTTTCACCGGGTTTCGGAGGTCTTGGATTCACGATCACATAGTACACTTTCATTGTAACGAGTAGAAAGTGCATCTTCCTTTGCCAACAAACAAAGTCCCCACCATTAAAGCACTCCAAGCGGTGGAAATCCGAGCCCATGTCTTTCAACGTCACGAACGCCATTGTTATAAAATATAAACTTAAGATTGTTGGTGGTAATATAGGTATGGCTTTGTGACTGAAAGTAAAATTGGCTTCGAGGCACGTTGTAAAACGCTTTCCTTAGTTTTATATTTGCCCTCACCTAAAACAGTATGCAGCGGATTGCAGGCAAATATCCTCCAAGATACAACGAAGCGCACTTAATGAATAGCATTTACACACACGTTATTCACCCCACAGATGAGTGTATGAAATTCTGCAAAAATTTCTTGTTGTAAAAGATCTGCAGAAAGGAAAAATGTGAAGAGAATAAAGGCTTATTTTCTAGGTTTGGTGTGAAACCTCTCCCACAAGAGATGGCTAGATCTAGAAATAAAATAAGTGCACGAAGGCCGACGGTCGTACAAGTATAGATTGTAGAGCGGGCCCCTGCGAAGACATTCATAAACTGCTCTACCGTAGTTTTTGGCAGATAACCCAAATTTAGGTTTAATAGTACATCCCGAAAGTAGGCATATCCGCTGTTCTGTTTGCAAGGAAATGACATATAATAGTTGTTTTCATTTGCTCAAACCGTACCTGCCCTTGGGATGGGAACAACAGTTGGAAACTGATTTATGTATCGTATTCCATCTAACCATTGTACTCTATTTATAAAGCACCAGTGGTTGCAAATCAAAGGTCACACCCTTTCATCATGCACCCAAGTAATCTGGTTCGTTAGATCAGAAACCGTTAAGATTAAAGTCCAGATCTGAACTGGTAACTAACCAGCTCCCAACAGTTGGGTCTGTCCCGAACTGGAACCACTCAGCTGCCCAACAAATGTAATTGTTCGGGTATAACCCGAACCGGTGCAAGTGTAACCACCCAGCTGCTGACGGTCAGATTTGACCTGATCCGTTACACCGGCGGCCTAGTTTTCATCACAAAAACTTAAAGGCGTCTAATCGTATCTCGCTACGATCCACTCGTGCGAAGTGTAAAGTGCGCCATCAAAGCACCACATTGCGCCTCACAGCCCACTACCACGAGTGTGCCATCGAAGCATCACATTGCGCCTCACGACCCACTGCTACTCGTGAGCGCACCTTGCGTGCGTGCGATTGTTCCTCATATGGTGCTTTGCACCATACTCGATGCACATGTATATATCTTAGCATACCACATAAGTATTAAAGTAAGTGGAGTTTTTTTATTATATACCCACTTACTTTTTCAAGTCCCTTCTTCGTGGGATTCCTCCCTCTTTGCCTCTTCACCTTCCTTTCATCATTTTGACAATGAAAATGAACCAAACTTGACACTATATTTTGGAAAACACTAACAATTTGTCCATCTAGGGGCTTGCACTTTTGTTTGGAAGAGCCACAAGCTGAATTTAAAATTGCGGCAAAGCAAGGTAAGCTTTAACGAAACACAGAGCACAAAAAATGTTGATTATTATGACGAAATCTCAGAAGAGTTTAGTCTTATTATAAGACCATTGTTGACACTCCCAAAGGCCTGATAAGAGGATTGGCGTCACATTAGTCTCTTGTCAAGGAAGATTATGCACTCTTATTATCGATGGAGATAGTAATTTGAACAAAGGTTCACAAGAGGTTGTTGACAAGTTTATAGTGAAGAGAAGCATGACAACCTTCATAGGATAGAATAGGTGAATGATATTTTGATCCTAGTAAATTTTTGCTGCTGGAATACATTTTTAATCAGCAAAGATTTTGAACAATCTATGTGGCTCGATGTCCTACCAATAAAAGTCAGCCACATGTTGCTTAGAAGACCGTGGCTTTTTTTTTTATCACAAAGTACAACATGATGTTTATGAGAACACTTACAGCTAAAGCACAACGGAAGGAATAAAGTCCTTCGACCTATGAAGGAAGTTCCAAGGTCTAATCCACAAAAGCAAAGGCAAAAACTATAGATTTTGAATGCAAATGACTTTTAAGAAGCTAGCAAGGAAGAAAATATTGTTTTTACTTTGGTGGTGAGCGAGGTAGCTAAACCAATGAAAGGAGTTGGGGAAAAACCTATGGAAGTGAAAGAATCCTTGCTGAATTTTCTGATTTAATGTTTTATCAAATGTATCCATCTCGTTCAAATTCTTGGTAATCAGTATCAGGAAGAAAGATGCCGATAATTTACGAAACCAACTTCCTTTCGTGCATAACATTGAACATGCGATTGATTTGGTCTAAGGTTCAGTTTTTACCTAATTTACCTGTTTATAGCATGAGTCCAAAAGAGCATGACGAGCTCAGAAGGAATGTTGGTGAATTATTGGCCAAAGGTTTTATTCAAGAAATCCTAAGTCCCTTGCTTTGCTTACTCCAAATAAGGATCAATCATAGCGTATGTGTGCAGACGACGGTCCTATCAATTTACATTACTATTAAACACCGGTTTCCCGCTCCTAGACTCGATGGCATGTTAAACATGATGCAGCAATTTTCTCAAAGCTTGATTTGAAAAGTGCGTGTAGGAAAAAAGTTTGAAAGCAAAAATGCATAAACTAATAATAGCAGTCATAACCTATGGGTTATGGAAAGAAAGGAATGCCAGAATTTTTGAAGGAAAAAATACAGATGTTCAGGGATGTTTTATGATGATCCAGCAATGGATCATTTATATAACATACAGTTGGAGTCAGGTACCTACTACAGATCATAATCATGATATACGCCAAGATGGGGGTTGGACAGGAAAATACTAAGGACAGTGAATATGTAGTGCCAATTGTATATAGTGTTGGGAAAATTAGCTTTATGTACTTGTGCAGAAAAACAATTGCGAACAAATACTAGCATGCAAATATTATCGTTCCAAAAACAGCAGCCACTAAACCAAATAGAAACAGAACTATGCTAAAACTCACAACAGGAAATGCAGAACAGCAAATGGAAAGACCGAGGCGTGAATTTGATTCACTGTCCTTAAGACTTTATTCGTCCCGCAACGGTGCTGGCGGTTTCTTGACGAAAAGCCTCCCATGATACAACGGTGCTGGCGGTTTCTTGACGAAAAGCCTCCCATGATACAACGGTAGCACGTCTGAAAATAGGAGCACTCCAAATCTTCAGACCCGGCGAACCAAAACAATGGCACAGAACTCTTTCGAACACAAGAAACTCGGAGACATACTATTACAGAAAATAATTTTGAGATTCAGATTATTCATTAACTTCTATAACTGACTCGTTTTTATACACAGAGTATTCACTGGGGGGTGCAACTCTTCACAGAAAAAAACTGCTAGCTGGAAAGGTCACAACTTTCGAAAAAGAAAATAAATAAATAAATAAAATTTATTTTAAATGTTTTTGTCCTAAAAAGAATAAAGCCTGATGGGCCCAAGCCACGGACCGGACCGGACCGGGACGAGGCGAGGCGGGGCGGGCGGCACGAGCATGTGGTGGACCTAACCTAGGTCCTCCCTCCTTACAAAACATGGGTACCCCCAAGGGGCCCAACCCTTAGCTCAAGGCTAAGCCTTATAAGGAGACAACATTGACTTTAATTCTTCTATATGGGATTCTCTCTTCCCTTCAAGTTGAACCATCAACTTCAACGTCAATTTTCTCATTCACCTTTCATTTGTTTTAAACATGTGAATATACCATGATCATCTATTCCAATAGAGGATCATGAATCACTTTGTTCCTAACCAAAATATAGTTTGGAACCAATTTGAAAATTGAGTCAAAGTTGCTTCTCTACAATGGGTTTAAAACCCAATTCCAACAATCCCCCACATGAATAGAAAATTGACTGGACTCTATACGCAAAGAAACACTGACACAAGAAAGAGTTCTTTAGAACAACACTGCATCAAGATAGGTAGCCAATGGCCTTGAACCTTCCCTAGTGAGAACTATCTGATTTACTGGTTAACCAGTGAACGTGATGTCTTGAACTGTTCAACCTTTAGTGTAAACCAAGACAATAGAACTTCACATAGTATCGCTCAAACATTGAGGTTCTCATTGTTGTGTTCATGGCCCTGAACAACTCCTGGTTTTCATGAGTACTCTTTGAGAATTCAACCTTACAATTCTCATAGAAGCGGCCCACTTCTTACTCACATAGGTGACTTCTTATTAAGAGGTTCCTACTGCACCTCCACTTGGATTTCCAAGATATAAGAGTCATTAAAAGCATGGCTTAACCTAACCTTTTTGTAGGTGCCACTGTCTTCTCATCATAGGAATGGATATGAGGGTTTTAACCCCCCACAATGTTCTGTCTGAGTCGCATTTACATAATTCGGTTTTCCCTTTGAACCTAGATCTTGGGATCTCCATTCAGCTAGGTAGGGTTTCCATTATGGCAACTCTTTAGTTCAAAGGCTTAAGACCCATTCCCCTCGATGACGTATTTACTTTCTCTCTAGTCAAAGCTTTCATTAACGGATCCGCAATATTATCCTTTGACTTCATGTAGTCAATAGAGATAATTCCACTGGAAAGTAATTCTTTAACGGTATTGTGTCTGCGACGTATGTGTCTAGACTTGCCGTTATACATACTACTTTGTGCTCTTCCGATTGCAGATTGACTATCACAGTGTATGCAAATTGGTAGCACAAGTTTAGGCCAATTTGGAATATCCTCCAAGAAATTACGAAGCCACTCCGCTTCTTCTCCTGCTTTATCTAAAGCAATGAATTCAGATTCCATAGTGGATCTGGCAATACATGTCTATTTAGAGGATTTCGAAGAAATAACTGCTCCTCCTAATGTAAACACATATCCACTTGTGAATTTTGTTTCATTAGAATCTAATATCCAGTTGGCATCACTGTATCCTTCTAATACAACTGGATATCTAGAATAATGTAGACCAAAGTTTAAGGTATATTTTAAGTACCTTAAAACTCTTACAATAGCTATCCAGTGATTCTTCCCCGGATTGCTAGTATATCTGCTTAACTTACTGACAGCATATGCTATATCGGGTCTCGTGCAATTCATGATATACATTAAGCTACCACTTATACGTGAATGCTCTAATTGAGATATTCCTTCACCAGTATTCTTTGTTAGATGTAAATTTACATCTAGTGGTGTCTTAACTGGACTATCATTGTAACTTTTAAATTTGTCTAGCACTTTCTCAATATAGTGAGATTGTGACAAGACTAGTCCATTTGATGTTTTGGTAATTTTCATACCAAGTATAACATCAGCCACACCCATATCTTTCATCTCAAACTTACTGGTCAACATTTTCTTTGTAGCCTTAATGAATTCATTATTGCTCCCGATAATGAGCATGTCATCCACATAAAGGCAAACAATGACATATCCTTTTTTCGTGCCTTTAACATAGACACATTTATCACATTCGTTGATTCTAAAGCCATTTTCAATCATGACTTTATCAAACTTTTCATGCCATTGTTTCGGAGCCTGTTTTAGTCCATAAAGTGACTTGACAAGCTTGTAAACCTTCCTCTTATGATTAGGAGCTAAAAACCCCTCGGGTTGCTCTATATAGATCTCTTCATTTAGATCTCCATTTAGGAAGGCTGTTTTCACATCCATTTGGTGTATCTCAAGATTATTAATAGCTGCAATAGCTATCAAAAATCGAATGGATGTTATTCTTGTAACGGGTGAATACGTATCGAAATAATCAAGCCCTTCCTTTTGTCTATATCCCTTGACAACCAGTCGGGCCTTATATTTTTTGATCGTTCCATCAACTTTCATCTTTCTCTTGAAAATTCATTTACACCCTAATGGTTTATTTCCAGGAGGAAGATCCACCAGTTTCCACGTATGATTTTGCATGATGGATTATATTTCACTGTTAATAGCCTCTTTCCAATGAGGAGCTTCGAGACTCGACATTGCTTCACTGTAAGTATGAGGCTCATTTTCTAACAAATATGTTAGAAAATCAGGACCAAAAGATGTAGACGTTCTAGCTCTCTTGCTACGTCTTGGCTCATCTTCCTCTTGTGAGGGTTCTTGGTCCATACTAGTTCTTTCTAAAGAACTCCGTTCTTGTGCAACTTTATAAGGAAACACGTCTTCGAAGAAATGTGCATTCCTTGTTTCCATTATGGTGTTGACGTGTATTGTCAACTTCAGATTTATGCACTAAGAACTGATATGCCGAGCTATGGCTTGCATATCCAATGAAAATCCCATCAACCGTTTTAGGTCCTATTTTGACCATTTTAGGTGGTGGGATAGCTACCTTTGCTAGACACCCCCACACTTTAAGATATTTGAAGGAAGGAGGACGACCTTTCCATAGCTCATAAGGTGTCTTTTGCAGCTTCTTGTTGGGTACTTTATTAAGTATATGATTTACGGTTAAGACCGCTTCCCCCCACAAGTTATCCGGTAGTCCAGAATTTATCAACAAAGCATTCATCATTTCCTTTAAAGTACGATTTTTTTTGCTCAGCAATTCCATTTGAATGATTTCGTGATCAGCACAAAATTTTTCAAGAGGGAAAACATATTCTCCACCTCTATCACTTCTTAGTACTTTGATTTTCTTGCTAAGTTGATTTTCAACTTCAATTTTGTATTGCATAAATGCTTCCAAGGCTTCATCCTTGCTTATAAGCAAATATACATAACAAAATCTAGTACTATCATCAATAAAAGTAATAAAATACTTTTTTCCTCCTCTAGATTGTACCACCTTTAAGTCACATATATCACTATGAATTAGACTTAAAGGTTCATACTTCTTTCAATTGACTTGAAAGACGTTTTTGCCATTTTAGCTTCAACACAAATTTCACATGCATTATGTGAGTCAAAATTCATTTTAGGCAAAAATCCATTTTTCACTAGCTTTTGTAAAGAACCATAGTTCACATGACCTAATCTACGATGCCATAAATTAGGAGATTCCAACAAGTAAGCAGAAGAGATTATTATTATTATTATTATTATTATTATTATTATTATTATTATTATTATCGGAATTTGGTACAACTTTAGGTACGATGGTCATTACATTTAACTTAAACAGACCATCACAAAGGTACCCGTTTCCTACAAACATTCCACTCTTAGTTAGTACAAACTTGTCGGACTCAAAAACTAGTTTAAAACCATTTTTACTCAACAATGAGCCCGAAGCTAAATTCTTTCAAATATCTGGCACATGAAGCACATTGTTGAGACTCAACTCCTTGCCGAATGTCATCTTTAAGACCACCTAGCTCATCCCTTGCACCTTTGAAGAGGAAAAGTTTCCCATAAATAGATTCTCATTGTTGGCGCTCTCATATGTAGTAAACATACTTCGTTCGGAGCACACATGTCGAGTAGCGCCCGTGTCTACCCACCACTATTTGGGATTTCCAACCAAGTTGACTTCGAATACCACCGCCGATAGATTCAAATATGTCACGTCCTCGGTTATTTTGGTAACTTCTGTCACATTGGCTTGAGAATGCTTTCCTTTCTTTCCTTTCTTTCCTTTGTTCTTGCGACTGTAGCAATCCTTAGCTCGATGGCCTGGCTTGTTGCACACATAGCAATTGCCACTAAACTTCCTCTTTTTATCACCGCCCTTGGAATTTGAGCCACTTGCTCCACTTGGACCATCCAATTCAAAAATTTTCCTCCTCTTTGACAGACCTTGCTAGACCACATTTGCCTTGGCTTCTTGATGATAATTACCAACCTTCTTCTCGGACTGGCGATTATCTTCCTCGATCCTCAATCTCACAATCAAATCCTCGAGCTTCATCTCCTTGCGTTTATGCTTCAAATAGTTCTTGAAATCTTTCCAAGTGGGTGACAAATTTTCAATCAAAGCAGCCACTTGAAAAGACTCTCCAAGTACCATCCCTTCCGCATGAATATCATGCAGAATTAGCTGAAACTCTTGGACTTGACTGATCACTGTCTTGGAATCCACCATCTTAAAATCAAGGAATTTGACGATTACAAATTTCTTTGAGCCGGCATCTTATGTCTTGTATTTCCTTTCCAAGGATTCCCACAATTCTTTCGCATTGACCATTGGACTATATACGTTATACAACGCATTGTCCAATCCATTGAGGATGTAGTTCTTGCACAAGAAATCTGAATGCTTCCAAGCATTTACGGTAGCCACTGTTTGCCGGTCAGGATTATCACCAAGGTTTGGTGCATCCTCTTGCAAGAACCTTGCCAAATTAAGGGTGGTCGAGTAAAACAACATCTTTTGTTGTCACCTCTTAAAATCTTTTCCGTTGAACTTTTTCGGTCTTTCACCAAGTCCAACAGAACCATGAGCAGGTGCCACATAAGGCGTCACATACACAGTCCCACCACTGTGTTGCATGTTGGGATTAACCGGTCCACTTTCTGGATTGGTTTCACTAGTAGCCATTGTTATATCTATGAACAGAATATAACAACAATTAATAAACAGTCCAGTCTAACATAAAAGTATAAAACAGAGTCTAGTATCACTAAAATTAAATTCAGAATCTGAAAATAATTTTAGTATATGCTTGACATAATCAAATAGGAAAACGAAATTGAAAACACTGTTTTGGAAATACTGTTTCTACACATGCAACACAAAGTGCGGCTAAAGTCTTAAGATTGTTGGGAAAATTAGCTTTGTGTACTTGTGCAGAAAAACAATTGCGAACAAATACTAGCATGCAAATATTATCGTTCCAAAAATAGCAGCCACTAAACCAAATAGAAACAGAACTATGTTTAAAACTCACAACCGGAAATGCAGATTAGTCTGAGTGATGTAAGGACCTAATCTCACCCCACTTTTTTACAATTTTCCAAAATAAACCCCTCATCTACAAATATTTTACCCCAAAACCCATTTTTTTGTAATTTTCCCAAGGGGAATTGATGGTACAAATTTTTGAGCAAAGGAAATTTAGGTCTTTTGAGTAATGTAAGGCAGATTAGAAGTTACTTTATTTGCCAAGTCCTTTTGTCATTTGGTCTAGTCTTTGGTAGTTAGTAGTTACCATATTTTCAGATCGCTTTTGTCAATGAGTTAAATCTTTAGTTCATGTAATCTGCTAGGTCCTAGAATATAGGAATCCTTTACTTAATACACAAGTATTGTAAGAGCTACTATTATAACAAATCGAGTAATAGATTTAGACCAGCTTTTGCTTTCTTTCAGTGGTGAGACTTCATCGAATCTCTTCAAGGTGGATCCTAAAAGGCCTCAGTGAGACTCTAAGGTAGTGCTTGAAACCATTTTTTTCCCAATTTTTTGTCTAGTTTTTAAACCTGAAAAAAAGTCGTTGTTAGGCACGCATATATATATATATTACTTCAGTTTATAAACCAAGTTTTCAGAATATGGTTGTTTTTGGAGTTTTCAATTTTCAGTTTTGGTTTTTATTTTGAGATTCAACCTTCAAAATCTATTAGAAGCAATACATGAGCCACTTTTAACAAAACATGTTTCTTTCAACACTACCACCATTCACCTCGACCTCCGCACCCCCACCCATCCATATAGCCACCCCACCCACCTCACCCCACCACTAGATTTGTTACCATGGCCACCATTTCTCCCTCCCCCCTCCCCTCCAACACACAAATACGCAGCTAATTTTTCGTCTATTAGGACAACCATGTGCCACCATCCTCATTCCCCACCCCTACCTGATACACACAGTACTACTAGTTGTTACCATTCTCCCCTTCCCCACCCCACACACGAACAATGCCACTGGCAATTATTATAACCACTACCCTTACCTAATTTAAATCCACCATGATTGCCCAAATATCGAGGCCAACACTGTCGATTCGTCGTGTTCCACCACTAACAATTCCTCCCGTCTATTTCCATCACCATGAATTTTTTTGCCGATTACCACCACCATGATCTACCGTCATATGCCCGATGCCACTTTACCACCATGAGATCTGGAGTTTTAAGGGTCCATAATGTTGGATCTGACTGTGAAGGCCAAGTTGCCGTCGGCTACAGTGAAGGTCAAGTCCTCGTCACCGGCGGTGAATTAATTTGTGGTGACAATGGGCGGAGGTGTAGTGAGTCTGACAGTTTAAGGATGGTGGTGTTTTGAAGACATTAGGTGCAAAAAGAAATGTGAGAAGGAGAAAATAAGAAAAGAAAAAAAAACTCAAAACAGAAAATTCTCAATCAAACACTTGCCTTTTTTTTTTTGTAAAAACTAAAAACAAAAATAGGTTTCGGTTTTTTTTTTTTTAAGACTACAAACAAAAAACTGCAAGGGCTTCGTACATACCCTAAGCCTTTTTTATCATTTTCTCTTCTTGCCTAGTATGTTTAAAGAAATAAACACCCAAAACAATGTTCTTGATATGTTCACATCATCTTAAACAGCCCTAAAATATATCCCTTTAAATCCTAAACCCTAACTTTGTCTTTTTAATCACAAAGCCTACAAATCTAAGCCCTAGCACACCATAGCACCTTGTAGTAGCATTTTATACCCTCAGTAAGGTCCGTCTTACATTGGAAGGTCTCCATGGCTAAATTTGTCCCCTTCCTCCTCCTCCTCCTCCTCCTCTCTCTCTCTCTCTCTCTCTCTTCAATATGATAATAACCATTTTGATCCAATAAAAAGATCTCGTCTGCTCTAGATATCAGAGTTCAGATCTAGGTCCTTAAGACTCTTATCTTGTTATTGACTTTTAGATCTTTCCATAGAGATCTTGCATCCTCTCATCCATCATTGCAGAAATGTTTGGCATCGCTACCATCATCGTCATTGCCGCAATCTACTCCTAGGACAGTAGACAGATCTGGGGTCGTTTGGCAACTGTCATCAACTTTGACATGGGAGGTGTTGTAAGCTACTTTCTTAACCTTTTTACTCATTGTCGTGGAAATCCACCAGCATCGTTGTTTCTTGTTCATAGTTGTCTTATCCTTGGGTTAGAGAGTTGTAAGATAGTGGTAGGTTTTGAGGCATCGTAGTGTTTAGAGTGTTTGTGCATGTTTTTTACCAGGGTTTTCAATAGTTTAGATGATGCTCTGCTAGGTGATTTGGGTTCCTTTCTAGGTTTCCTCTTAAACCCTTGCTTTGGCCCCTCTCTAGCAGTTAGTGTTTCTCTCTCGATATGTTTCCATGAAGTGATGTTGTTTGGTTATCTTACATGTTTGGCTTTCTAGCCTTAGCTGTAGAAAGGGAACTCCGACCTACCCATCCTCTTTTCCCTAATCCCTACTAAGTGGTCCCCCCCTAGGTTCATATGGAGGTGCCCTTAGTCTCGGTTGGTGATAATTGGTGGCTATGGAAGACATATTGTTGGTATAGATTGTTAAGGGTTATTTTGAGCAGAGTTTAGTGCTTTGTATTGTTGGTTAACACGGCTAGCTATATGGTGTTGCATTTGTTTCAATGTTGATTATTCACGACCTTGAATGTAGCCGCTTAGGTCATATCCTCTGGGTGGTTGGTGTGGTGGTAGAGTGGACAAACAATTGTAAGTTCTTTTGGTACTTGGCGGTTCCAGTGCTGATAGTGAGATGCACGTGCTTGAGGCAATTGGGCCTTTTGGTTTTTGTGTGGCCTTTGGGCTTGCTCGAAGAGCAAAACTACTTGTGGCCTGTGGGGCATGTTTGGTGTGAGGCAATTGGTAATTTTTTTTATGTTTCTTATTATTAATTGGTAACTTTTTATGTTTTTCAATGGTGATATTTTCTTTATGTGGTCACATTTATTCCATCTCACAAGTAGATGCGATGTGATCTAAAAGTGGTCCTACGAGTGGTTTCTTATTCATGCATTACATATGTAATTGTTGTAATAGGTAAGAAAAAAACGAAATATAAAATATAGAGAACTATGAAAGTGGCTCTTAGTGTTATTTTTTATTATTTATAAAGCAACCAACCTAAATAGCTTTGTAACATCCTTTTATGAATGATGTGTTTCTATTATTAAAGAAAACTCATTAACCTAAACTAGTAGGCGTAGTGTAGAAACTCTCTAAAAAACTACTCTCTGCCATCTCTCTAGAGATGTCAAAAGGGCTGGGCCACCGGCGGGCCGGCCCAGCCCTAAATAAGCCCGGGCTGGCCCGCCCCTAAGCATGAATAGTGCTGGCCCTAACCTGTAGGGCCTTGGGCCTGGGCTAGGGTCAGGCCTAATATTTTCTAAAAAGGCCCGGGTCAGGCCCGGCCCTTGGCCCATTTCTGGCCCTCTTTCGGCCCTCTTTTAGGCCCTATTTTGGCCCAGCCCTTTGGCCCTAAATCTTGCCCTAAACCATTTTGAGTCATTTTTTTTCCTTTCCCCCTTCTTTCTCGCACATCATTCTCTCTACACCTCATATTTTACTTTTTTATTTTAACTTTTTGGACATGCACACTTCTTTATATTTACTCATGTGAAAAGATTGTCTTTTTTAGAACAAAATTACTCTTTGTTGCTAATCAATATTCTCAAATAGAGTAAACGTAAAGCTCTAAGGCACTTCATTAGTCACAAGAACGATATTGAATGGTTTAGAGCCTATCAATTGTATTTATTTTGTGAATGAGTATTTTTTCAACACAAAAAAAGAAAAAGAAAAAAAAAGGGCCTGGGCCGGCCCTAGGCCCAGCCCTAAAGTTAGGGCCTAGGGCTTGGGCCTGGATAGGGCCTCCATTTCCAAGATTTGGGCCCGGCCTGGTTTACAAGGCCCGAAGCCCAAAATGGCCCGGCCCTTTTTCTGGCCCGCTGGGCCCGGGTTGGGCAGGCCCAAGCCCGGCCCTTTGACACCTCTACATCTCTCAAAAAACCAATTCCTTTTAGCCGCCATGGTGCCACCGTCCATCTCCACTGATGCATGGTGGCGTGGTACTTTTGTTACGCTTCGGTCTCCTTTTTGCTGTTTTTCCCAAGGTTAGCTTCCTCATTCGTGTCTTCTAAATTCAGTCCAGGAATTTTAGTTAATTGGCTACAGGCTTGATCCGCTCAATCCATATCTCTTTGGGTTAGATATTCTCTAGTTTGATGGCTGCTGATGATTTATAGTGGTGGTGGTGGTTGGTTGTAGAGGCCTTTCTCTTGGCGTGTGATTGGGTGGGTGTGTAGCGGTGTCTGAGGGCAGTTGATGTATGGTAAAGCCGTGAGGAGAGAGTATAGTTTCAGTCTAATCAGCTCAATACCGCCTCTTCTTTTGGTTTGTGTTGTGTTGTTGCTTTGTATATCCTTGAATATAGGGTATAATTTCTGGCTAGGTATATCCATCCCCCTCTTTCTGTAGGAACTCTTTTGGCCCCTTCACCCGAGCTTCGGTGGTTTATGATCTCAAAGTAGGGGTATGAATGGGTGGGGCAACCACGATGCATTGGTGATGGGGTGCCTGGTTGTATTACGAAGCTATAGGAAGTTAATGCAAGGACTTATGCATATAAGCAATTACTTAAGTGACGCTATTTAAACAGATCTTACAAGATTGGCCTGATATATATCGATCACGTGCCCTTTGCTAGCTAGCTTTATCAGTGGCTTTTACTGAGGTGACGCATTTGGGTCTTTAGTTTGTATTTCTTGTTGTATTATGCAAAACTTCAATCATTGAGATGAGGATGTTGGCTTCACAATTTATGAGTTGATAGTAGGGCAAATCTCAAAACTGTACCATTAACTTTATAATTTATACAGCTTTAGTACTCAAGTTTGAAAGTGCACAAAATAAGTATTTAATTTTGAAATAATGTACCAAATCAATACCTTAGTTAACAGACAATGGATGTCGTTAGAAAGGTAGGCTGTCATTACTAAAAAAAAAGGTCATAAAGCTTGTCTCCATGGCCACGTGGGCCGCCCTTTTCTCTTACCTCCTTTCTACATTTTACGTTCCCAAGGTCCTTTTTTCCAAAATTTCCCTCCAAAAACACTTTCCTCTTTTCTCTCCTCAGCACAAATGCAACACAGACATGCGTTTTCATAACAGCACAAATAGAATGCAGATCATGAATACCCTTTTGTGTCAGTGCATGAAAAGGCCAAGATTTGTGGCGTCGAGGATAGCTCAAAACCCTGGGAAGCGATTTGGAGGTGTGGGAACAGTGGAGTAAGCATTGCAAAGCCTTAATTTTTGAGCTGTGGGAACAACTTAAAACCCATTAGTTGCCCATTTACCAATTACAAATTTTTCACTTTGCAGATATCTCAAAAAGATTGCACTGATTTTGCAGCTCCAACATTGTGATTACTTTCGTTGGTATGACCCACCAGTGGACAATGTGGAATTAGAGCGAGCCAGAAAGACGAATTGTCAGTTGAAGGCTACACTTGCACTGACATGGGTTGTTATATTGCTGCGGATAGTAAGTGGGAGTAGGAAGAATGTTGTTGAAGAAGAGCTATAATTTGTAGATCGAGCTCTGTTTAAGAAGAACAACAACAGAGCATCAAATCTAATTCATTTTCCCCTATTGAGAAATCCTTGAGCTAATGACAAATATAGTATTTTAGCTATAAGAATGTGCATTTTGTGTGTGTGTGTGTGTGTGTTTGAAATATCAAAGTGTGTAATGCTCAGATTTGGCGTTTTGGGCTGTCTAATGGCAATAGCAGATCTTGAGGAAAAGCAAAAGTAGCAAAAGTAGCAAAAGTAAAACGCACCAAAGGAATACCTATGAAAACTAAATCGTAACAAATCGGTACCTGAACTTGTTAAATAAAATAGCAGACTTCTTTTGACAATACTCTATTCTAAAGGAGTCTCTAAACTTACTTTGTACCAAATCAATGCCTAAACTTGTTAAATAAAACCACAGACTTCTTTTTTTAACAATACTTTGTTCCAAAGAAGTCCTTAAACGTACTTCGCGGAATTATTGGCATATCCTGTTAAAGAATATAGTAGATTTCTCATCAAGCAATAATGAAGAGAATCAAAAACAATAACAGAAAATAGAAGCACACAAGACACAAGATTTACGTCGTTCGGCGAAAGCCTACTCCACGGTGATAGCAACGATTTCACTATGTTTATCGCTAGAGATTACAGATCTCAGTCTCTGTCGACAAACCCTCTCAAAAAATGGCTATTTTCTTTTTTGTCCTTAAAACCTAATACAAGAAAACATATATATACATAGTGATAAGTAGTGACTTTTTCTAAATAACCAATGTTGGACAAGACTTATAAACTTAGGACTAGGTTGTAACCTTCTCTGATTAACCGATGTGGGATTCCCACACATTCCGACTTTTTTTTATCCAAGACACATATTCGAAATAGAAGATATCGTACCAAACAAGTATCTATGTTAAATTAATCGTACAAAATAAGTACCTTGATTATTTTAATCATACCAATTAAGTACTAAAAGTTATTAGATATAGCCACAAAATTCCTTTTACCAATTTTCTTGTACCAAAAATAAGTACCTCCAAATTACAGCAACTTCCATTGTGAATACATAACATCCAAAAGTACAAAATCCATTCATTGATTGCTGATGCATATACCCAACCTTATGACATCAATTTATGTATTCCAAAAGTAAATAACATCCATACAACAACTACACTGTGGCCTACACATATGAGTGCCATATACATCAACTAATTGCCTTGTTTTTGCCTACTGCTTGCCTTGGCCTTCATTTGCTTCTCTTGCTCTTGTTCTACATCTGCAATAGTTGCTATTGGTGTGGAGGCCCTGGTCTTTGGAAATATAAACTTAACTTTCTTGTTTCCTATAAGAACTGGTATGGGTGGAAGACCTCATGTGAAGGAATATACTAGATTCCGCACTAAGCAATAAAGAAGATAATCGAAAACAATAACAGAAAATAGAAACACAAGATTTACGTGGTTTCGGCGAAAGCCTACTCCACGGTGGTAGCAGCTATTTCACTATGTTTATCACTGGAGATTACAGACCTTTGTCTCTCTCAATAAATCCTCTCAAAGAATGGCTCTTCTCTCTCCAAAGAAAGACTCTTCCTATTCAAAAAGGACTCTTCTCTTTTTACCTACTCAAAGAAAGACTCTTCTCTCTTGTCTCTTGAAACACAATACAAGCCAACATATATATATATATATATATATATATATATATATATATATATATACTTAGAGAAAAATAGTGGCTTTCTCTAAATAACCAATGTGGGACAAGGCTTATATACTTAGGACTAAATTGTAACCTTTTCTGAATAACCGATGTGGGATTCCCACACATTCTGGATTTTTTTTATCCAAGACACATTATCATAATCTCCACCTTGGCATGGATAAAACTATCCAAGCCACAAACAATCTGAAAATATCATCTGCTGCTACCACACTTGCCCCCTAGGGCTGCACCTTAAATACTGCTGATACCGATCAAATCTAAGCAATGCTTAAACTTGATCTCTGGAATATGCTTTGTCATCATGTCCGCTAGATTTGTATCTACCATAACAGTATCCTGAGAAACCACGATCCGAATAAAATGAAACCTGACATCAACGTGCTTGGTCCGATCATGGAACATCAGATTTTTGGTCAGATGTATGGCACTTTGGCTATCGCAATAAACAGTGCTAGACTCCTACTTCAACCCCAAATCACTAACCAAGCCCTTCAACCAAATGGCTTCCTTCACTGCTTCGGTCGTCGCTATGTACTCAGCTTCTGTAGTAGACAAGGCAACAATAGTCTGTAAAGTAACCTTCCAACTGATCACGCAACTCAAAAAAGTGAAAATATATCCTATCAAAGATCTCCTCCTATCCAAATCTCCAGCATAGTCTGAATCCACATATCCAACAACTCTACCATTCACATCATTGTCCCAATGATAGACTAAACCAATATCTGTAGTACCTCTCAGGTATCGAAGTATCCACTTCACTGCCTGCCAATGAGCTTTCCCAGGATTACCCATGTACCTACTAACCACACTGATTGCATGAGAAATATCTGATCTCGTACAAACCATAGCATACATGAGACTGCCCACTGCACTAGCATATGGAACACATGCCATGTGCTCTACCTTCTCCTGGGTTTGTGGGGAATCAGCTGCTGAAAGCTTGAAGTGTGCCGCCAAAGGAGTAGTCACAGGTCTAGAGTTTTTCATACCAAAGCACTACAATACTTGCTCAATGTACTTTTTCTGGGACAAGTACAAAATTCATGCAGGTCGATCCATTTGAATCTCCATCCCTAATATCCTCTTTGTTCCACCTAAGTCTTTCATCTCAAATTCCCTTTTCAACTGCTCTTTCAAACTATTGACATCTGACATCGATTTTGCAGCAATCAACATATCATCAATATACAACAGTAAGTATATATGAAAACCATCCGCGAGCCTCTGGTAATACACACAACTGTCATAGGCACTCCTGGTGTAACCTCTCTATGCCATGAAAGTGTCGAACCGCTTATACCACTGCCTTAGAAATTGTTGTAATCCATACAAGGATTTTTGCAATAAGCAAACATGATCTTCCTTACCTTGGATCACGAACCCCTCTGGTTGACGCATGAATATATGATCTTCTAACTCACCATGTAGAAAAGTTGTCTTGAGATCCAACTGTTCTAACTCTAAGTCATATAAAAGAAACCATAGCAAGCAACAGTCTTATCGAAGTATGTTTTACTACTGGAAAAAATATTTCATTGTAATCAATACCTTCTCTCTGAGTAAAACCCTTAGCTACCAAACGTGCTTTATACCCTGAGGTATAATATTACCAAAAAGCCCTTCTCGGACTTAAATCACCCAAACGGCCTTCCCGTAAGTAGAATCACCTAAATAAACTTATTGTATATTGATTTACGCTAAAGTACCTTTCTTAGGTCAAATTACCAGAATACCCTTTCGGGGTGGCAAACTATCAAAATACCCCTGTTACACTTAAATCATCAAAATATCTTTTTGTAAGCCATACTAAAATATCCTAATGTATATAAGTTTACTGAAAAGAAATACTCTTTATGGGTAAAATTACCAAAATATCCCCTCAGGACGATAAATTACCAAAATACCCTTGGGAGTTTCCGACGCCAAAAAATCTCAAAAATAGCTTAAAACGCTTTTTTAAACATCCTGATATTATTTCTGATCTAAAACATATTTTAAAGAATTTTTGTTCAAAAATTTCGAACTAGTGTCTAGACCAAGCACTAACAGGCTAGTTTTGGAAAAAATACATATCGGTCTTAAAATGACACAAAAGTTTAGACAATGAATCATACCAGTAAAATAGGATTTTCATAAAAGTTTCAGATTAAAATAACAAGGTTTACTATGCTAAATAATTCGATAAATGTCTTTAATTGATACCCCCAATTTAGCGCCCTTTGCGGATCCCGAAAATTCCCAAAACATTCCAGAGCGTAGGTCTCGTAAAAATATTGGGGGTTACAGTTTCACACTTTATCAAATTTTGACCCTAGTTATTTATAAAAATTCGTAGAAGACTACCTAAATTATTCTTATGCTTTTAGCGACAATCTACAGTCCAACCTTAATTAGCACTGCTGAACGTTATTGTTCGGCAGCCAATTTCTCAGTTAAACCCACACACAAACCCCACTTTAGTGACACCCCTACACTATTCCCCACCGAAACACACAATAAAACACATACCATCACACTCGTACACCTAAAATATACACATATACACCTTCATATGCTTAGAACACACACATATTCGCACAAGAACCCACACACATACACACGCAGTAAACACACACTACCCACACCCAGTTCACGAACACCTACACACACACACATCAATGAATCACAATCAATCCCCACCAAAAGTTTACACTCACTAATCCCTAATTACAACAAAAATTTGGTAAGAAACTTACTGAAAAGAGTGGCTGAATTTTCTTTCCTTTTTTTGCCGACCCACTCCCCTTCATTCTCCTCTTGCTTCCTCTTTCTTTCTTCTATTTCCTTCTTCTTTTCCTTCTTCTCTTCCTTCTTCTCTTTTCTTCTATTTCTCCCATACCAGAGACCCCCTGTTTTCTCTTCTCTGTTCCTTTCTTTCTTTCTCTATTTTGGTCTACTTTCCCTTCTCTTCTTTTTAATTTTTTCCCTTTTCTCTCTTCCTTTCTTTGCCGAAGTCCTCATCCAAATCAAATCCCGAAGTCATTATCCAAATCCAATAATTAATAGTTTATCTAGCTTAGTCATGCAAGCTGGTAGGTGGTGGCACGCCCTAAAAACATGGTTTCTAAATAAATTTTATAAAATTATAAAAAGACACCCAAACTTTACTTAATTACAAAACAAACCCCATATTCTATATAATTTCATTCAAGTCCCAAATTATTCTAACCATTCTCAATTTAATTAAACATCACTGAAAATATATACCAACATTCATTTTATTATTTTTCATCACTAAAGCCATAGCTTACAGTTATGCCCTCAAAGTTTTTTTTTCAAAATTACGAAAATGCTCCCAAATTTCAAAAATTACATTTTTGTCCCAAAATCTTTTTAAGCTCTTATGCACTGCTAATACCCGAGGATTACTTAAATCTATCGCCCGTTTATTTTTCAAAGCCCCGATGATTATTTTAACCGGCTCTCGAAGTTCGGGGTATTACATTAGGGACTTGGATGACTCAGAATCAGGACACCACAACCGGTACCCTTTTACCCCATTTGCATAGCCTAAGAAAATGCACTTTTTACTCTCAGCTCAAGTTTACCATCATTAACATGAGCATAAGCAAGACAACCAAATATCCTCTAATTTTCATAATTAGCATGCTTACCAGACCAAACTTCTTCAGGAGTCTTGCAATCTATTGCAGTCGATGGAGACCTATTTACCAAATATGCAGCTGTGTTAATAGCTTCTGCCCAAAATTCCTTCGATAACCCGGCATTTGAAAGCATACATCGAGCCCTCTCAAGAAGAGTCCTATTCATCTGTTCTGCAACCCTATTCTGCTGTGGCGTTTTTCTAACAGTGTGATGCCTCACTATGCCTTCATTCTTGCAGAACTCTGTAAACTCATCCGAGCATAATTCCATGCCATTGTTAGTCCTCAAGCATTTAATTTTGTTGTCGGTCTGCTTTTCAATCATCATCTTAAACTACTCCCACTGAACAAAGACATCATTCTTCTTTTTCAGAATGTACACCCAGACCTTTCTTGAGAAGTCATTAATAAAGGTCAACATATATCTGCCACCACCCTTAGAAGGAACCGTAGAAGGACCCCAGAGATATGAATGAATATAATCCACCGTACCTTTGGTGGTATGAACAGCCCGACTAAATTTCACCCTGCACTGCTTCTCGAAGACACAATGCTCACAAAAATCCAGCTTCCTGATTTTCTTGCTTCCCAACAAACCTTATTTGCTCAACACACCCATACCCTTCTCACTCATATGCACAAGACGCATATGCCAAACCTTGGTAGTGTCAGAATCTATATCAGAAGATGAAGTTGTTGATGCTGCTCCTACAACTATGCTACCCTGCAACAAACAGAGACTATTTTGTTTCCACCCCTTCATCACAACAAGAGCACCCTTCATTATCCTCATAACTCCACTTGCAGCCCGATAGCTACATTTGTTGGAGTCAAGCGTACCTAAAGAAATCAGATTTTTTCTCAGCTCTGGAACGTGCCTGACATCAGTCAAAGTTCTTAAAATACCATCATGCATCCTAATTTGAATTGAGCTTGTCCCAGCCACTTTACAGGCGACATCGTTTTCCATAAGAACTTTACCACCATCAAATAAGCGATAAGTGGCAAACCAATCCCTATTGGGACACATATGATAGGACCAACCCGTATCAAGAATCCACCCTCCATCTGAGGAAATGATAGTAACCGAGAGAACATCCGCACCATCAGAATTATCTTCTACTACTCTAGCATCAGCCGTCTTGGAATTATCCTTTTTCTTCCCTTTATGCTAGGACAATCCTTTCTATAATGCCCTTCCTTGTGACAATAATAGCACTTCAATTCTCTGGCCTTTGACTGAGACCTCGATCTTCCTTTATTTTTAGACCCAGCATGGAGATACTATCATTTTCATATAATAACGTAGTAACAAGATGTTCATATGACAGGGGTAAAGGACACAGCAACAGTAAAGCTTTATCCTCATCTTCTATCTTGATATCAATATTTTGCATGTCTAATATTACCTTGTTATATTCGTCAAGATGATCACTAATCGATGTACCTTCTTTCATCTGAAGAGTACATCGATCATGTATAAGCTCTCCAATTTCAGCCACAATCCAGCTGCAGTCGTTTTTTGAGAAACCTTTCGCAACACATTGTTGGCTAAACATAGTAACAAGGCACTATGGGCTCTCACCAACGTGTCTTCTTTGTCATCAGCAAACATCGTATTAGGAAGCCCTTGTTTCCCTTTTAACGCTTTCAACAACCCTTACTGAATTAGAACAGATCGCATCTTCATCCTCCATAAGCTAATATCGTTTGATCCATCAAACTTCTCTAAATCATACTTCGTCGAAGTATTTGGCACCATTGTAAGGTGCTTTCAATTACCGTGAACCTCAGCTCTGATACCACTTCTAAAGGAATATACTAGAGATATAAGATTATGTGGTTCGGCGAAAGCATACTCCACGGTGGTAGCAGCGATTTCATTATGTTTATCACTGAAGATTACAGACCTTTGTCTCTCTTTATAAATCCTCTCAAAGAATGGCTCTTCTCTCTCCAAAGAAAGACTCTTCCTACTCAAAAAAGGACTCTTCTCTCTTTATCCACTCAAAGAAGGACTATTCTCTCTTGTCTCTTGAAACACAATACAAGACAACATATATATACTTAGAGAAAAGTAGTGACTTTCTCTAAATAACCAATGTGGGACAAGGCTTATATACTTAGGACTAAGTTGTAACCTTCTCTGAATAACCGATGTGGGATTCCCACACATTCCGGGTTTTTTATCCAAGACACATTATCACACCTCCAAGGATATACTTATTCCACTTGGTCTTCTTCCCTTTGTCAACATCCCCAGATTCTGTGTTTCTTTGTCTTCCTCTCTTTTTTGGCACAATTTTGGTATCCACAGCACTTTGACCCTGACTTGACTCTAAGGTGGGAGCCTGTTTCTTTCTTGGGCTAATCCTCACTACAGTTGATTGTTGTACAGACAACTATTTTTTCCTCCCACTCACTACACTAAGTTCTTGTGCAAGCACCTATTTTTTCCTCCCACTAACTGCACTGGGTTGTTGTGCATGCACCTATTTTTGCCTCCCATTTACTGCGCTGGGTTTTGCTACAGGCACTTGTTTTTTCCTCCCACTCACTGCACTGGGTTCTGCTGCAGGCACCTGTTCCCTCTCACTGTAATGGGTTCTTGTGCAAGTACATGTTCTTGTCTCCCTCTCACTGCAATGGGGTCTTGTGCAAACACCTATTCTTGTCTCTAACTCACTGCAATAGGTTCTTGTGATGTTCTTGTCTCTCACTCACTGCAATGTGATCTTACGTAGGCACATGTTCCTGTCTCTCGCTTACTACACTGGGGTCTTGTGCAGGCACCTATATTTTCCTCGTCTTCATTGCTTCCTTCCTTGGCCTCCCTTGCATCTCTCTCAGTGCTTCTTTCTTTGGCCTTCCTCTCTTTCTAACAACGGTGGCCTCACTACCCTGCATAAATAACTAAGATAATGATTTGACTAAAAAATTAGGTTTGATTAACAAAGCAACAATATACATTTAAAACAGTTAGGTATGGGCACCTCAGTACTTGATGAGGGTGCATTTGTTGGATTAGGTTGTGGCTGGCCCTCAGCCACTTGTACATCTACTTGCACCTATTATAAAGTAGAAAAAACAAGTTATAAAGCTGTAAAAACAAGAATTCAAATTTGGAATAAATGCACATACATGTCATAAAGTACTTGTGCTTGTTCTACTCCAACAGTGCTTGTTTCCAAAGGTCTCACTGGACATTTTCTCTTATGCTTGCATATGCTACACTGAGCACTGCCCTTCACCATTTTCAATTTACATGGATCCTACTCCTTCTCCTCCCCAGATTTTTTCTCCTCCATTTCTTTGGTCTTCCTGGTTGTTGCTTATACAATAGAGGTAACATTCCACCCAATCCACTTAAATCCCACATGTTAGAGCTAGTCATAGGGTTGATTATGAGTTCATATGCCTTCAAATATGTCGCCCTCATGTACCAGTGAACGGCATCATCCTCACGTTGCAAGTTTTTCAACCACATACAAGCTATGGCATGAGAACAAGGTATTCCACTCAAAACCAACTTCCTACAACTGTGTGCCATTAGGCACATCTACTGCAAATGTACTCCCCTAAACATACTGAACTTGAAACTTTAAAGCACTTGAGTGATATGCAATGCAGTCTCCTGCAGCCTTGAAATTTTTATCTAAGATGGCAAGTATCTTAGGATACAAAGCTCTTTTCCATTGCCCCTCTGTTGCTTCCTTATTCATGCACCACCACTTAATCACTACAGTTCTGATGCCCTCAAGTAGTGTCAAAATAGGCTGCTCCCGATCCTCAGCAATTACTCCATTAAAAGATTCACAATCGTTGTTGGCTAAGAGGTCATACCTAGGGGTTGTACTAAAGTGTGACCTAGCCCACTATGATGGTGGCTTATCAGCAAGCCACTGGACACTGCTTGGGCTCTCATCATTCATCTCTTTCATTGCCCTTTCAAAATACTTCTTGTTTGATGCAAAAACAGCATTCCATAGAGATCTTACCACTTTTCCCCTCTAAAACCTGCATCCCTGAAGTTAGCATGCAAATGCATAACACAACCTATGTTCAGCTCTTGGGACTAATGTGTCAAATGCATGAACCAATCTCTTCTGCTTATCTGAGATGAAAGTCCACTCACCCTGATTTGACCTGTATCCCCACATCATCAAGCAACAGTTTCAAAAACCAAAGCCATGATTGCTGACACTCGAACTTTAAAACTGCCCATGCTATAGGATACATGGAATTGTTGGCATCAATTCCTACAGCGATTAAGACTTGACCTGGATTTTCCCCTCTTAAATGTGTGCCATTCATCCCAATAATCTTCCTGCAATACCTAAGACCTAGCTTTTACTTGCCCAAGACATAAGTAAACCCTTTGAAACATGTGATTCCCATCAATGATACTTTGTTCATCCAGTTTCATCACAATAGTGGTCCCAGGATTAACCCTTTTTAATTCTGCTAGGTAATCTCAAAGCTTATTGTATTGTCCCTCTACAGTCTTACTTATCATTGTTTGAATTAACTTTCTTAGCTCAGTATGTAGTGGTTCTTACGACCTTCAATTTTAGTTCCCTGTAGACGGTCTTCCTCAATGCCTTGACAGGCATAGTTGGGTTAACCACAAACCTATCCATGTACTTATGTGCAATTCCTTTAGTACGTGTAGCCCTATTAATGAGTTTATTGCATGTGTGCTTTTCCTTTACTGTCTTTACTTGCACTGACATGGAATTATCATGTGCTGATGCATATACAAACCACCCACAATCTTCTAACTTGCAAACAACCCTGATTTTGGTTTTCATATTCTTTGTGAACTTAATTGGCCTTACTTTCTTGATTAAGTATTGCTTAACAACATCTTTGAACTCCTTATTGTCTGCCAAAATCATTCCAACCTCAAAATGTGGCTTTTCCCCCCGAGTTTTAGGGTTAAACTCAGCAGTTTGGTGTTCTTTCATTATCAGAGCCAGAATCAAACCACTCATGAATATCTTTAGTGTTTACATCTAACATTGGCGCTTTTCCTTTACCCTTAGATTTACCCCCCCCCCCACCCCCCAGTCATTAGCTCTTTTCCCTTGCCCTTGGATTTAGACCCCTCACCCATTGGTTACTTCCCTCTGCCCTTAGATTTTTGTTTTTGCAACCCAACACTTTCCCCATCCTTCTCAGGCTTACCTGATCTTAAGCTTTCACTAATTGTTCCCTCATAGTCGTTGTCACAGTTTTCTTCAAGGTCTGACCTATCACTATCATTATCACATGCACTAGAGTTATCCATATCTAATTCATCTGTACTAGTAAAATCACTATCATTTTCTTCTTCATTTGCAGGTACACCTTTACTATGTGCAGCACTTGCATCCTTTTCATTGTGTTGTGCAGATACACCCTCAGTAGTAGCAATATGTTCAGCCTCTTCATTATGCTGTGCAGTCACACCCTCACTACCAGCAAAATTTTTAGCCCTTTCAGTATGTTGTGCATCTACACCCTGACTGGAGGTCAAATATTCAGCCCCTTCATTATATTGTGCTTCTACACCCTCACTACCAGCAACATTTTTAGCCCTGTCATTATATACTCTGCATCTACACCCTGACTAGAGGTCACATTTTCAACCCCCTTCATTATGTTGTGCATCTACACCTTCACTACCAGCAGCATTTTCAGCCCATTCATTACACTGTGCATCTACACCCTGACTAGAGGTCACATTTTTAGCCCCTTCATTTGCAGTATCAATACTCTTTGACACATGTTCTAATGCACCCTTAGTCAATTGTTCTTGAGTGTTTTGGACTATAATGGTAGGTTGGTATAAAGAAAGCTCTTGACCAACTTCAGGTTGAACCACATTACCATGTTCATTTAATTCCTCTATAACAATGCCAGTTTTCTGCTTAGGCTGATTCTCAAGCCACCCAACTTTAAACTATTCCCTACTAACCACTTCATCTACTATTAATTGGACAAGATATATGTCAAAAACCATATCTTCAGTCTTGTGCTCCCACATCTGCACAAATGAATTGTCACCCTTTAACTTGTCCTTCTTCTAACCTCTTCCTTGGTACTAGATAGAACATATTCATGTAACCCATTAGTCCTAAACCATCACATTATGGATGCCTATAAATAAGAGTACATGGGCTTGATCTTCACCCATGTTGGCCGGTGACCTGCTGTGCTGAGATAGAGAGAGGAAGGGGCACCATTGTCAAGCACTTGAAGATGAGTAGATTGATTGTGGAATGACAGTAGGCGGCGAAACATCGGGTGGGTGGGTGGCTTGGGGCTGTGGGAGCAGTAGGGTGGTTGTTGGCTTGGGATGTGGGTGTGGGACGGCATGGGAGATGGGCGATGAAGCTGATTATTAGGGGGGAGAGATCAGAGAAGAGAAAAGATGGATAGGTGAGCGGCAGGGAGAATGAGAAAAGAGTAGACTTTTTTTGCTTTTAATCACCTTTAGCGACGGATTTTAGTCCGTCATTAAAAATCCGTCGCTAATACTCTATTAAAAAAATTTCAAAGAAAAAAAATGAGAAAGTTTCAAAAATATTTAGCGACGGATTATTTTGTCGGTGATAATCCGTAGCTAAAAACCTTTACCGAAGGAAAAATTCGTCGGTAAAGGTTTTTAGCGACAGACTTTTACCGACGGGCAAATCTGTCGTTAAAGGTTACTTTTAGCGACGGATTTCTGTCTGTCGCTAAAAACTGTTTTTCTTGTAGTGTCGGTCCGTTTTCTCGACTGGCCCCCTGGGCTCGGGCTGGGCCGGTCCAAGCTTGGCCCATTGACATCACTGGTGTACGGTAAGTCGTCTAAACCCAAATGTCAACAATTAGGATTAATTTCAACCCATTGTAATGGGTGTTTGTGTTAATCTTAATTCGAACTTTCATAGCGTAAATTTGTCATATCTGCAAAGTGAATGGAAGAACATGTTCTGTATTTTGAAAGTGTCGTCCTAGAATAATAATATGTTCTTAATCTTGGCGAATATTCCATTTTACAGTAAAATAATATGGTCTCCTTTTCATGTTGATTGTGCAGACCCAAATGGTACATTGTTTACTTTGAGAATCAACCATGGGGGAAAATTTAAAAATATTTCGCAAAAAGTGTATCACCTATGTCATACTAAATTTGTGAGCTACTATGACATTGATATTTTTAGTATGAGTTCCAAAATTTGGAAGGATTTAAAATAGAATCTTGATTTTGGACGAATGTATGCATTGTACGATTTTTTTTAATTTTAATTTATGTCTAAAAATTTTGTCTCGTTTGTTTTTTGGTTGATTTTTTATTTCTAGAATCATTGGATTGGGCGTGTTTCTTCTTCATTTTGTTTAATTTTTTGGTTAAAGGGGTTCTTGGTTCCATGCAACATTAATATGTTGTGGTTTATGTAATTTTATGATCAAATGCTTCACAATCCTTATTTTCTTCGTTGCTGGGTTTTGGTTTAATTGCTGATAGTTTACATGTTATGTTTATTTTGACAGCACGCCTTTCTTATGTCTAACAGTTAATTAACTTAATGTTTTAGATTGTTTTTGGTTTTTCATATATAGAATTAGGGCACTAAAGACTAAGATTTAGGCACCTATTCATTTGGAATAAAGTGGAGGAACCCAAGTAATTCATTGGTTTATTGTTAGATAAGTATAGATTATTGTCTGCTTGCTCACTTATTCTGGTGGAGGTGATTCAACTTGTCCTTATGATTCAAATTTAAGATCAATTATACCTAGCCTTTTTGCCTATGACTAAGCTAATTGGGTTTCAGCCACAAAAACTCTTTTCTTCCCCTCAACTATCTTTACTCATGTTCAATGATGGGTTTCTAGAACTTAGACCTTTCTCACTTTTCCTTCTATGCATAGATAACATCTGTTTGTAGATATGTGAACATTATCATGCAAGTTGGAGCTTCTAAAGGGTTTCAGTTTTATATTGAAGATTTAGAAAGTTGGTTTGAGGTGGGGACCAATGAGGCTTGAACCTCCCACCCTGACTCCTCATTCCGCTCTAGGTCTTCAGCTTCATCTCTTATTGTACATCCAAACGAGTGCATATGTGCTTAAATCATAATTTGGTATTATCAAGTAGATTCATGGGTGTACATGGAGTTTCTACGAAATGGGTTCTTGTTTTTTTACTCTTGGTATCATTTTTCTGCTTTAATTCCAACTCTTTCCTAACTCCTCACCTCTAAATTTCTTGATTTAGATTGCTACCCTCTTCCCATTACTTTCTATATGTACATGTTTGTCTATATTATCCTATTATATTCTTATTTCTTTAGTTGTGAGCATCTTGAAGATGTGTTGGCCTGAATACACACACACATGTGTTACTGTATGTTTCTATTATTGCTGAGTGGAAAAAGAATTTGCTTACATGATGGAAATGCATTAAGTGGAATGGCAGTAAGGATGGTGTTAGGTCTCAAGGCACATACAGAAGAGTGTTGCCTATCTCTCAGCTCGTTCTCGTAATTGGTCATATTGGATAGTTGTCGGATTTGCTAGGGGAGAAGGCAATAAACATCTTAAGAAATATGTGATCAATTTATCATGGGCATGTTAGAACACAATTGGTAACCAGTTGAATAATTCAATAGGTGGACATTTGGCCCTTATAAGTGCTAAAAGTATCTTTGTTCTTTCGAAACCTCTCTTTGTTCTTATATTTTTTTTACTTTCCATGAAACTTTTAATCTTGCTTTTGGAATTTGTATGATATGATCTATTGTATGTAGTGAGATGTAATTTGTTGGATTGAGTATTACTTGGTGGTGTATATTATATAATTTTATTTATATTACTTGGAATTTAGTATAGGATGAATCCTAGTTTAAAGAATTTTAAATTGTTGTTGGATTGGTTGGTTAGGATTAATTGTTTGAAACATGTTTCAATTTATAAAAAATACAAAATAGCCTTTTTTATTTTAGTGACGGAATTTTGTCGCTAAAAGTCCTTCTCTAGATCAATAAACGTTTTTAGGGGCAGATTTTTTTGTGACGAATGTTTCTAAAAACATTTTGTGATGGACTTTTAGCGACAAAATTTCGTCGCTAAAAGTTTTTTAAAATTTTTTCTAGAAATTTAGAAATTAGATAAAAATATAAGAAAATATCTTTAGCGACAGAAAATTCCGTTGCTAAAAGTAATTAATTCCGTTGGCAAAAGTTTTATTTTTGCCTACGGATCACTATATTCCGTCGCTAATCTTTTAGCAACGGGTTTTCGCCAACGAACTTTTAGCGACGGACAGTCCGTGGCTAAAAGTCTTTACCAACGAAAAGTGAACTTTTAGCGACGGAACTATCCGTTGATAAAAGTGCTTTTTCTTGTAGTGCGAGGCCAGGCCGGGCAAGAGGAAAGGGATATTTAGGCCCACTTCGAGCCCTGGCCCTAGGCCCAATATTTAGGGCCGGGCTTCGGCTAGACCTGGGCCCAATAATATTTTTTTTTCAAAAATTCCTGTTATTTATTTTCGAAATCCTGAGGTTATTTCTCAAGGCCCTTTGACACTTTACTCACTCTATAGAATTAAATTTAGAATTCAATTCACCTTTTTTTGTTTGAAACAAAAAGAAATTTAAAGTACATAATTTTTATTTATGTTTAAAACACATATAAATGAAAATGTGATTAAAAAAATTATAATTATTCCCTTGGTTTTTAATGCAAAACACATTATGATAAATTATTTCAATGTATTGGTAGCATTACGTGATGATAGTAATGCATAAATAGGTGCAATATAAGTTAAATGCTCTTAACAATTTAAATTTATATAAAATCAACTTCATTCCAAAATATTAAATTGATAGCCTCTACTAATTCTCTCGTAATTTTTAGTTCGTAACATATTAGAAAAATATTGTGATATTATCACCTATAAGAGAAAAAAAGTGTAACATGTATATGCACATTGGACAGGTCATTTTACTACTTGCTTAGTTTACAAAACATTAATATAAGCCTTTTATTAAAAATCAAATTAGTTTGAGTTACGAGCAAATGACACAAGTGGAAGTATATTGTAGTCAAAATTTTATAGTGAGATGAAGAGAAAAGAAATTTGCATGTCCAAAAAGTTAAATAAAAAGAGAAAAATATGAAAAAGAGAGAGAATAAGGCGCAAAAACAAAAGAGGGAAAAAGAGTCAAAATAATTTAGGGTCAAAGGGTCAGGCCAAAAGGCGAGCCACAACTCGGGCCAGGCCAGGCTTGACCTTTTTTTAGGGCCGAGTCAGATAAAAATTAGAAAAATTCAAGCCTAAGCCTAACTCAAGGTCCTGCAGGTTAGAGCCACCACTGTTCATCGTTAAGGCCGGACTCCAGGCCAATTTAAGGTCGGGCCAGCTCGGCCCAGCCCTTTTGACATCTCTACCGTACACCAGATTCCCTTTGTCTTCCCATTCCGTCGGCCATATTATCCACCCCATGGTCGATATCCATCAATCAATCTTCCCAAATTGATTCGTGTATTCTTAATCGAGACTAATTTTTATTTTTTTTTGGATTGAGGGTGAAAGAAGTTTTTTGTTTGGCGTTACAAATTTGAGATTTCAAATGTGCCTTGAGAACGTAAAAAAAAAAAAAGGGTGGCCCGTGTGACTATAGAGACAAACTTTATGTTCTTTGTTTTAATAATAACAGTCCAACTTCTCTAACTTTTTACCAACATCCATTATCCATCAATCGAGGTACAGATTTAATACGTTATTTAAAAGTCAGGTCTTCTTTGATGCTCCTTTAAACTAGAATGCTAAAGTTATACAAAATATAAAATTGAGATTACATTTTTAAAATTTACCCTTGATAGTATATATTTACTATTCTACCGAACAAATAAACAACTAATTTATTTACGAGTAGAGGTCCCCCTATGTTCGAACCTAACTTTATTATGATCCTTGAAGCTGAGCTTAACTCAGTTTCAATTTGGTGTTTTATCTAAACTTCTGTTTCTTAATATAGTTGTTAAATCTCTAGAGTTCAAGTCACTGCCATTTTTAAATGGCAAAACTGAAAGAATCAATATCTTGGCGTCAAGATTCCCCTAAAAGTAATTTTTTTAATTATAGGAAAAGAGAAAGAAAGAAACTGCTAGAGGGGTACAGAGAAAAAGCATTTTTGTTGCAATTCTTCCAATTTTTGCCCCTCCAAAGTTTATGGCGCTAACAATTACAGGAATCAGCGACCAAACAGATAACAGAAGCATTGATAGAAGACCAAATGAAACACATCAGACTTCAGGAACCTTTAAAAATTACGTCCCAACATGACCATTTTTATAATTTATTCTTAATTTATAGTCCAACCATTATGTTGCAACCTTCCGGTTTTGCAGCTCAAAAGTTGATGGCTTCTAAGAACTACAGGAAGCAGGGACCATATTGGAAACGGGAGTCTAGGTAAAGGACCAAATTGAAACAAAACAAACTTCAAGAACCTTTAAAAATGACATCAAAACATGATGACCATTGTATCGTCCAACCATATTAGAATGAATGCCACCGAAATGCAACAAGGAGATACCAAAAACCAACCGTTACGTAATTATTTGACCTTCCACTACGACTCGAGTCATTCCAATTTTACGCAGCACATACAATAACACCAACTTAAACCAAGATATGCCAAACATGCCGCCACAATATCATGATACCTATCCAATTCTCATGTGTATCCACCAAGATTCTTCAGAAGGCCCACAAGAAACTCTAACTACAAATACAATGTGCTCAAGATCCACGACCACAACCGGGTATTACCTTGTATGCAGGGAAAGATGGTAGCCACATCCTTGGATGCAGATCACACCAAGGTACAACAGCCCATGTGAATCTCGACTTCTCGCCCAGGTTCCTTTGGCCCTCACTAAGATGTATGCATATGATGAAGGATTCTCAGCAACTGGAGTACAACCATACAACCACCAGCAGGAAGAGAAGACGAGAAACAAATAAAGAGACCCACGGGGAAACATACTTCATGCGTACCATGAGGGCAAAATGCAAAAGCATCTCGCATGGGGAAATAAAATTTCAACCTCTTGTAATGAAGTAAATACTCGGGCAACAAAATGTTGCCAGTAAAAACTGTAGTTCTGCAAATCCTTTTATATCAATTTCAAAAACTGTTCAGTAAAGTGAAATTTCAAGCACTGGTTGAAAGCTACACAAATGATCCTTAAATGCCTCCTTCCTTCGACAGCCAGATATTCCCACCAAAAAAACATATTTGTGGAACTACCAACTTAAGAAATAATCATATGGTACTTCTTTCCCCCTTTTCAAAAACAATATTTCAACCAAAAAAGAATCACACAGTCCAGAGAGAGAGGAAGAAGAAGAAGGGGGGGGGGGGGGGGGTTGTTCGGGTCTGAGAAATGTCTGTCCTTATCACATCATCAGAGGTCGTGAATACTAGAAACATTACCTGCAATCACATTGTTATAATATGCAAGTCATAATATAGGTCTAATGACAAAAATCAACCCATCACATCTTAAGAACATAGGAAGCGCTCACATGGAAAACCACATTTAGGCAACAGACCAGTAACTCAAGTATGAAGAGAAACAACCATCAAATAGGTGCATAAGATAATATTGCCGCTTAACCAACTTAAAATTCTGGAGAGTCATGGAGATCTATGTAGGAATCTCCCACCAGCTCCCCAACAATTTTTTGGAAACACAATATCCGAACGAAAATACTACATTGTTTTGAAAATAGTCGAAAGAAATAAAAGTACTTGAATAGAAAAACAAAATACAGAGTTAAGATTCTGGTCTTTAGGCAAACAGTAACTTTTTGCTACGAATATAAAGACGTCACTGAGTGCCCGGAACTTCAGAAGAATCAGCAGAGTCCAAATTTAAAAGATTGATGCATCTATGAATGGATCTGCACAATGAATCGTAAAACATAAAAACTTCAAGTTCAAAAACAAAATATTTCCAAGGGAAACTTGAGAATTGGAGAAGAAAACTTTACCATAGATAAGTTCAACTTAGTCGCAAACTATATTTTAAACAACATTTGGAAGAATATATTAGAGCACATTTAACGTTGGGAAAATGTGTGAAACATAGTGATTCATGTAGGATGACAACTATTAGCTTTGGTAAATTACGTAATGCAATATGAGTATAAAATACAAGTTACAACATAAACTTACAATGATATAACAGAAAATCCCAAAGTGGTTTGAAAATTTTCAAACTTTTTGCCTAGTCAAAAATTAATAAACCACCATGGGATTTGCAATAGTACCTAACTTAGTTTCATTACCCATGTTTTCAAGTGAAAGTCTACTGATCTTCATCCTGCACTAGTTAAGATCAGCATAGAAGTATAACAAGTAACACAAACTCACAATATATACCAGGTACCTTTGTAGAGTTCTCAGATTTTTGTCTTGTGTGTAATTTATGTAGCATGAAAATAACTAGAATTGCAAGAGTACCTACTTTGATATCAAATATACCTGTGTTTTCGTATGAAAGTCTACCAAAATTTTTGTCATGGAATTAGCATGAAAACTAACATAGTATTCTTAGACTTGAATGCTCAAACAAGGTAGGGAAGAGGTAAATAGTAGGAATTACAAGCACAAGCCCGAGCGAGAACAAAACCGCACGTGCACGTGCAGACAACAGAAGCGGTCTAATGATTTTAAATGTTGATGAATAACAGGACATGGCGGCAAGCCTCCTTTGTTGTAAACTCTTCGTCTCAACTTCCTAACCTTTTCTTCCATAATACATCTTTACTGATTTAATGGTCAATGGGAAATTAGAATAAACGGGAATTCGACCCTGCATCTCCCTAGTTTTTCATATTTCTCAATTAGAACGATGATTAAACTGCGAGAAGGCCAGTTTAATACTCGTCTAGCAGTGAAAAACAGATCTCAGGATCAGGGTACTGTGTGAAAGACAATCTGAATTAACATTCCACAACTTCATTTGGAAACAAATTATATATCTCCAGAACAAAAAACAGAATATATGGCTAAATTGGGATATGACATCACACGTATTATTGCACATGCCCAAACTACTTATTTAAGCCCCGAGAATCAGGTTGTTGCGACTGATGCAGCCACACAAAAAAGAAGGAAGAGCAAAAGTATGAAAAATGGAACGAAGGAGAAAAAAATCGACAAGAGGTAGAAGGGGTGGAGGTTACCAACAAAAGTGGAATGGACAAATCCGCTATATATGCTAAGTCACTCTGACCCCCAATTAAATTTGAATGTTTCTAGTTTCAGTAAGGGAAACCCAATACATTTCTTAGTGAATTCCTTCCAAGGGACATGAACTGGGTTTGTTGTTACAGAAAACCTGAAATTGAAACAGGTGGCCGCCAAATTAAGATTGGAATGACCCGAAATCGCACAAGGTCAGGTTAGAAACGTCTGGTAAAAGGTAGCATCCGTTAATAGAAGTTTGGCTGATACACCCATGTTGTTTGGGAATTACATAAGGTCTGGACACTTAATCACTACGTGCAAGAGTTCAAACCATAATAGTTTATCTATGCCAAGTTCCTCTACCATGAGTGAAGCTCGAAACAAATCACGACAGCTAATGGCATAATTCATCCATACACCAATCATGATATTACACCTGTACAGAACTAAGCATGATACTTCACACAAACGTAGATGATGTTCAAGTGTAAGTATATCTACATGCTTTCAGCCAAATCACCAAATCTTGCATCCCTTCTGCTTCTTAAATTTCTGTGATCAATATTGCGTCCTTAAATCTTTAAAAAGCATGACCAGCATAAGAACTACACAAATTCTAGTTCTTAAAACTTGAGAGACGCTTAGCAAACCAATAAGAAGCATTATATGCAAATAGCACTATACAAACAAATTAACTTATCTTGAAACAGAGTTTTAAGTATACCTTTAACTCACCTAGTGACCATGTCCATGGCCATGACCCATGTACGACGCACCCCCTTGCTGAGGCCTGCTGCCCTGTCCCATCTGCGGATTCTGGTACCCACCCTGCATCCCAGGCTGGCCCCCATATCCACCCTGATTAACATACCCACCTGGATTGTTCATCACAGGCGGCATTCCCTGGTTCACTGGTGCCCCAAGCCCTCCGAGAAGATTCCCAATCCCCAACCCAGCTCCCTGGCCCGCAAGCAACGCAGTCAATGCTTGCCCCAGAGCCGGGGTCAACCCCGGTGCGGCAACCGCCGGGTTAAACCCAGTAGGGCCCGAGGGCGCCATCAGATGCCCCGGTCCAGACACACCACCTGACGAATACTTGCTCTTCTTAGCATGATGATGGTAATTCTGATGACCACCACCACCCTGATGCTGTTGCTGATGATGATGCGGCTGGTAATACGGCTTATTGGGCTTGGGTCCATCAATTGCCCTCTGGCAGTGCAAAGTATGCCCCTCAAAATTCTTGTGCGGCTCCTCCAACGCCTTCTTGGCGCTCTCCACCGTTTTGTAAACAAACAAAGCAAACCCCTTGGGCTTCCCAGTCTGCTTATCTAACCCCAAAGGCCCGTCCTCAATCTCCCCGTACTTGGAAAAGAAGTCCAGTAACTTTTGCGGGTCGATCTCGGACGCTACATTGCTGACAAAAATCTTCCTTTGGGTATACTCCGACACAGGCGGGGCAGTAGGCGGTGGAGCGGGTACGGGACCAGCGGAGGCCAGCTGGCAGGAGGTCATGCGATTGCCAATCTTCTTCTGTGGCTCTTTAAGAGCACGCTGGGCGCCGCTCCGGTGCTTGAACAGGATGAACCCGTATCCCTTGGACTTCCCAGAGACCTTGTCGACGACGGCCTTGCAGTCCTCAATCTCGCCAAACTTTCCAAACTCGGCCGTGAGGGTCTCGGCGTTGGTGTCCCAGCCAAGGCCGTGCACAAAGATCTTGCGGTGGGCGGGATCCGCGTCCGCGAGCTTCTGGACGCTCTCGACAAGATCCTGGTGCTTTGCCACGGCCTCTTTGAGAAGTACAAGCAGCTGCTCCTTGGAAAAGGGCTCTAGAAGCTTCTCCACCGGCTCTTCTTCGAAATCCTCTTCGACTACAACCGCCTTTTTCCCGTCGCCGTTGGCTTCGGGTGCACCTTGTTTATAATCTCCCTCGGTTTGCTTCTGATCATCTTCCATGCTTTCCGGCTGCTCTTCTTCTTCTTCTTCTTCTTCTTCTTCTTCTTCTTCTTCTTCTTCTGCTTCTTCTACTTCTTCCTCCACTTCTTCCTCTTCTTCATGGGCGGCGTCTTCGTCGTCGATCTGGTCTTCTGGTTCCTGCTCGATCTGCTGTGGTTCGGGTTCCGGCTCCGGTTCCGGTTCAACCGGTGGTTCTTCTTGATAAGATGGTTGTTCTTGCTGTTCGGGTTGTGGAGTAGCTTCGGGGGTTGCGCGGACCTTTCGCTTCTTGGCCATGACGAAAAGGATATTAGGGTTTTCGATTTGGGGGCTCTGTTTGGTGGAGGCTGGAGTTTTGAGCCCTTAAGCACTAGGGCTCACTCTATCTTATATGACGGGATGGGGGCACGTGTTCCCCCTTCTATCGACTTTTTTTTCTTTTTCTTTTTTTTTTTTGACTTTAGTCATGGTAAAAAAGAATTTAGGCAAATTATACTTATGTCCCTCAGGTTAAGGTGTAATTACAGTCAATAATATTAAGTTTCAAAATATAACATTTCGTGACAAAAAAACCCTAATTTTGTAATATTTGTGTTCATCAGTTAGGATTCCGTCCAAAAAGTGTATTTTTTATGATGTCATCGTTACGTATTTTTAAAATGACAATACTGCCCTCTACTGCATATACTAAATAATTACACTTATGTCCCTGAAGTTAAGGTATAATTACAGGTAAGGACAATAGTTTGAATAAATTACACTTATGTCCAATATAATGGTTTAAATGTTCAAATTAGGATTAGATTTTTTTAGGCAAATTACAATTATGTCCAATATAATGGTTTAAATGTTCAAATTAGGATTAGGATTTTTTAAGGTTTGTATAAAAACCCTAATTTTGAAATTAGTTTCCAAATCACCTCCGGCGACCAATCTTCTGCCGGGGTCGCCCCCCATCGCCGACGATGTCGCCTTTCCCCCTCCATCTCTTCTCTCCCCCCACCTCGCCCTAGCAGCAGCCCATATCTCGCCCTACACCGACAGCTCCATCGCCCCACGCCGCCGGCAGCTCCATCACCACATCCTTCCCTGCCCTACCCTCCTGTACCCCGTAGCCGCCCCCCACCATACTTACATACCACTGCCAACTTCCGTGACCCAAATACCCGGCATCACCGCCGTTACCCACCACCCCGCACCACTGCCATAACCCACTCATCTTTCTTCCCAAACCAAAACCCACCATCAATTCAAAAACCCAAGAAAAATACCTACTGTGATTTCGAGTCATGGCATGAGAGAGAAAGGGGCGATTCGCGGTGGGTAAAATGGGTCTTGCGGCAGAGAGGGATCTTACGGCGTGGTGGGGAGGGAGGGACAGCGGTGCGTGCGGGGGGAACAGCGGGGGCGGCGTCGGCGTAGGGGGAGTGTGCAACAGTGGGGTGGGGAGAGGGGAGGGGGTGCGGTGCGGTAGGGTGGGGTGGGGTGTGGGGAGATTGAATCTGAGAGTGAATTTGAGAGAGAAAGGAGAGAAAATAAAAAAAAGATAAAAAGAAATATGGAATTTTAATTTTAATTAGGGGCAATAAAGACTTTTCGCTAAAACCGTTAGGGTTTTTTGTATTCCGTCTGGTCAACAGACATAGGTGTAATTTGTCCAAACTATTGTTCTCGCCGGTAATTATACCCTAACCTCAAGGATATAAGTTTAATTTGCCCAAGAATTTATTATCAATTGTAATGTTTCTTAGCACATTTTTCATAACTTCTGATGTCAATTACTTTGCCGATGGAATATACACGTATTATTTTTCTCATTGGTACCTACAATCAAATATCTTTAAGACATCAAACGTGTTGAAACAATTAAATGCGTTATCACGTAAGACGTAGTGAGTTCGGAAACATACCGTACGAAGTAATCGAAAAATTCCGACAAAGGACCTTATTATTACGAGCCTCCAACACACTTGATCTTTTTCATAGGTACGAAAGCGGCTACTAGGGTCGAGTTCTTAGCCACGAACCAAATCATAGAGATTAGTGATGCTCTAGAGAGACTGCAATAGAGAGAGGGATTGTCTTGTGACTTATTGTCTGTGATTTTTTATTTTTTTTGGATATCTCTAATATTAAAGATAGGCTTTACCTCAAATACTTAGGAGATAAAGATGTATTTATCTCAAACACTTAGGAGACAAAGATCCTCTAATTAACTGTAATTATCATGACTAATAAATATATATTATCTGTTAGTGGGTGGATAATGAGTCCACTGACTCAATTTATTAACAACTCCCACTCACCCACACCAGAGGACAAATAAATCGTGCAGTCCCTCCTTGTCTCCTATCCACTCATCTCTTCATACAAGAAATGGAACGTGCGACCTATGATAAAGGATGTCCAGTTGAGGAGTATTGTATTAAGTTATCTACAAACTAACACAATAAATCACTCCAAAAAAATCTCGTATGTACTCCAGATAGTTCAACTACATCAGATTAAACACTCTCAAATCCCTCATAATGAGCAATTTAAACCTCTCATATGTTATGTATTCATGACCTATATCGAAACGAAAATTGACAAAGTTGCCCAGGCTATGAATCACACAACATGGTGTAATATTGAACTTTCTTCTCAAAGCCCTCATGTCATTCCAATTAGACCCAACTGTTTTCCTAGACATTCCCCGCGAGACCGCATCATTCATGATCCAAGTGGTACACGTTAAAGTAGCGACATTGAGTATCCTCTTCATGACATAGTCTAAGGTAAAAAGGGTACTATATATGATCAAAAATATATCGATCCAAGTGGCTCACATAGTGACGAAGCAGGGATTCATTCATCACTCTCATTGTCGGTCTGCATTTAGCACATGCAGTATGATTTGTATGCTATGGCGTAACCTGTAAGAGCATGTCACATAAATGTATAATAAAATACGTCATACGAATTTGAGTCTAGCGCTGTGCAAGCACCTAACCTGAGTTTTTCAGCCCAGTCACTCTCACAATGCATGCCTGAAATCTCATATTCGACTGTAAACAGGTTATATAGAGCTGTGGAGATACTCTATGATTGACCTATCTTTTTAGGTCTCATCTTAACTCCAACTAAGGCGACATGTTTGCTTTACAAGCTGTATCATCTTATTCCCTTTTTTTGGTGCCTGAGACAATTATGTCTCATCTTGCTCGCTATCTTAGCACCAAGGTTAATTACCCGTTTAAAGTAGGTCAATTCAAGCCTAGTGATACTCTCAATAAGAATATATATGTAATCACAAAGATTATCCATTCATAAAAAATAAACTCAAATCAAGAAATGAAAATTTAATATTATAAATAATGTCTAGTATATAAGATGTCATAAACATATCAAACCCTACGTAGTCACATACTCATAATATGAGAAAGAAAAATATCTCTTGCAATAGGCTTGGTCAAAGGATTAGCCAACATTCTGCCAGTAAGTATATGCTTCATGGTCACCTCTCCTTGATCAACTAAAGTTCTAATGAAGTAATAACGAAGGCCTATGTATTTGGCCTTCCCATAATATTTAGGGTCCTTTACAAAATTTAGGGCAGTTATATTGCCACTGTGAACAGTGACAGCCTCATCTGCATGAGATATAATTCCTAGAGCCTGTATGAATGACCTTAACCAAATAGCGTCCTGGACTGCTGCTGAACAAGCAACATACTCTGATTCCATCATGGACAGGGGGCGATGCAAGTCTGTTTCTTGCTGCACCAAGAGATAGTTCCACCTTCTAGAATGAATGCACAACCTGAAGTGGATTTGCACTCATCTTTATCACCGCCCTAATCAGCATCAATGTGTCCTTTCGGTCTCAAGTCTCCACCATGATAACACAGGACAAGATCAGCGGTTCCATGTAGGTATCAAATAACCATCTTCACCGCATTTCAAAGAGTGGATCTAGGATTAGTCTGATAACGACTCAATATTCCAATGGCATAGCAGATGTCTAGAAGCATACACAACATAACATACATCAGACTCCCAACTACAGCCGCGTAAGGCACTTTAGACATCCGATTCTTTTTCTCATCCTTCGTTGGGCATTGGTCTGTGCTTAAAGTACACGCCTTGTCCATTGGAGTGTTTATGGGTTTTGAGTTATGCTTACGTAATCGTTCAATGACTTTCTTGATGTATGTCTCTTGAGACAAACCGAAAAGTCTATTCGGACAATCACATATGATTTTAACCCCGAGCACATAATTAGTTTCTCTTATGTCCTTCATCTCAAAAGTTGAGGACAACCACTGCTTAGTGGCGACAATAGAACTCATGCCATTCTCAGCTAAAAAAATGTCATCCACATACAAAGAAAGGATTAGAATACTTTTCTTGGATCGTTTTATGTAAACGCAATGGTTTTGTTCAATTATTTCAAAACCGATATAAGTAATGGCATGATGAAACCTAAAGTACCACTGCCTAGACGATTGTTGGAGACCATATATAAAATGTTTGAGCCGCAAACTTTGTGTTCATGTCCCTTGACTTCAAAACCCTCAGGTTGAGCCATATATATCTCTTCGTCTAGTTCTCTATTGAGAAACACATTCTTAACATCCATATGAAAAAGTTCTAAATCTTGCTGGGTGACAATAGCTAGGATCAAGCGAATTAAAGCAAATCTCACCACTAGGGAGAATGTGTCTTCATAGTCCATATCCCGCTGTAGAGTATAGCCTTTCGCCACAGGACGTGCCTTATACTTGTCAATTGATCCATCTGCCTTGCGCTTGACTTTTAAAACCCACTTGTTTCCAACAGTCTTGCGCCCTGACGAAAGGTCAACCAACTCCCAAACCTGATTCTTCTTTATTTAGCTCAACTCATCCTTCATTGCAGCTATCCACTCATTACTAACAGGTGAAGATAAGGTTTTTTCCATATAAGTGGGTTCATCTTCATCATTTGGAGTGCACATAAGAATTTCTTCGTCAATCTCAAAACGACAATGTGGAACTCTTCCCTGTGTACCTTTACACAGTTGAGAATCTTGTTGAACTGGTAGTCCTGGTGGTGTGCTCCCACTGTCTAGGATGCTCCCACTAGATTGAGGTCACTTATACTATCTTCAGCGACAATCAGATAAGAAACTAATTCCCCACCTTTGCTTGGAGATGGCAAAGTGGCTTCAACCTCTTCTGACTCATAGAGGTCAAGATTCTTACTTGCGTCTCCAATGCTAGGAAAATCACTTTTTATAAAATCGACATCACGAGACTCTAGTTAAGTCTTTCCACCATTTGGATGTTCACCATACGTCACATAGCCTTTAGAGCTTTCTGAATACCTCAAGAAGATAATCTTTTTAGCTCTAAGACCTAGTTTCCCATACTTATGAGAAGCATTGTGAACATAACTTGCTGAGCCCCATGGGCGCAAGTTATCCAAATTTGGCTTTTGGCCATTCCAAAGTTCACATGGGGTGGATTTGATTGATTGTGAAGGCACACAATTAAGTATATAGGCTGCAATCAAAAGGGCATCCCCCCAAAAAGATATTGGGAGGTTTGTTTGCCCCATCATAGACCTAACCATATCTAACAATGTTCTATTCCTTCTTTTCGCAACACCATTTTATTATGGAGTATTAAGAATAGTAAGCTGCGTGCATATCCCTTTTTCCTCATAAAACTTCTTGAAGTGATAGGACAAATATTCGCGTCCTCGGCCAGTGCGAAGAGTTTTTAAACTCTTCTCTTTCTGATTCTTAACCTCTGCTACAAAGCATTTGAAACAATCCAAAGCTTCATAGCGGTGAGATATCAGATACACAACCATATTGTGTATAATCATCTATTAGTATAAGGAAATAAAAGGCGCCATGGTGTGCCTTTACACCCATAGGTCCACATATGTCAGAGTAAACTAGCTCAAGTGGCTGAGTTGTCTCGCAGCCTTTTCAAAAGGCTTCCTACATGCTTTACCGACCAAATAAGCCTCACATGTTTGTAGATTGACTCTTGCGAATGGGCCTAAAAGGCCCTCTTTAGCCAAACGAGTCATTCTATCTTGACCTATGTGGCCCAGTCTTGCATGCCAGGTGGCAGAATCATTCATAATATTATCATTCACCACATAAGAATAAGAGAATTGAGAATCAATTAAATCCAATTGAAAAAACTATCCATGCGAAAACCATGTTCAAACAAAACATCATCCAAAAAGATGTCCAACTTATTACCCCTAATAATAAAGGAAAAACCACTGCCTAATAAAGCAGTAACTGAAAGTAGATTAAGCCGAACAGTGGATGCATATCGCACATCCTCAAGAAGCAATGTGCGTCCAGTGCACAACTTGAGCTAGTAAGAACCAACCCCTAGCACCTACTCAGAGCTATTGTTTCCGACAAAGATATGTTTGCTTCCCACTGAAATCCGGTGATAATCTACAAACCCCTTTCAATCATGTGCTACATGTTTTGTTGTACCTGTATCCACAAACCACACAAGTTAGGAATGAGCAACCATCACATGTGAGGAAACATATAACTGAGAGAGAGATTCATAAGGTACCTTCTTCGGCTCAGTGCAATCATGAGCGAAACGTCCTTACTATTGACAGTTGAAGCACTTGACTTTATACAAATCCTTTTTTCCACCACGGTTTCCTCTCTTGTGTTTCTTTATTTTCCCTTTCATTGGTGTAGAAGTGTTAGCCTCACCTTTCTTGCCTTTCTTTTTTATATTTTATGCTTGCCATTTGCATTGCGCGATCCCTCTTGGGCGACATAAGTAAGGGTCTTGTCATCATCTCGATCAGCCTCGGCCTTAAGGATGACATGTTGTGAAACATCAGAAAAGTTCTTAATATTTTCACAATATATCAATATCTGTTTCATATTGACCCATGAGGCAGGAAGGGATCTTATAACAGCTCTGACTTGTTGTTCATCTGTGAACGCATGGTCAGTGTGACGACCCGAGTCCTCAATCACCTAATTCATATTTTCAAACAAAATCACAATGCAATCCCAATCAGACTACAGGACCCAAGCGACTGATATTATATCTTCAAAACAATTAGAACAATATGCCATCAGATTACAAGCCTTAAAAATAGGTTACAAATAATTCTAAAACTCCAAAACTGTAAGTCCCGCTCACATCCCCCGCTTGCATATGCTCACCAAAATAATCATCTGCACCGAAAAGGTAAATGATTGGGGGTGAGCCGGGTAGCCCAGTAAGTGGAATAATCATAGCACCATAGGATTAGAATCAAATATGCTAAACAATTCAACATCAGTCAATATATTTGACAGTCAAACCGTCAACACAACCGTGGCTTAGTACCCCGAACAATTAGTAAACCAATTCAATATCCACGCTGAACATCAAACATAACACTTCATCATCTTGCCTCCGGTATCCTCAAAGGGATTCGCCAAAGCTCAGCTGTATCATAACATACCATGCACATAGACAAATCACTAGAGCACTGTCATTGATCAAAAGCACTTAAGCCACGTCCCGAAAACATATTTCAAAAACAAGATATTACCAACCTCCAAAATAAAGCATTTCAGCAAGATTTCAGAACAACAGTGTTTAGGAGTACGAGGAACGTTAAGAAATAACCACGTGGTATTAAAGAATAGTGATGTAATTACCCTTACCTAAATCACGAATAATCCACTTATACCATTGCTCCCAATCAGGCCCTATGATTCTTTTTTCATCTTTTCTCACTCTTTAGTTGTCTACCTACTGATAAAAGTCAAAGATAAAATAACTTGAAAAGATCAAGGGCCTATTTATAGCAATTTTCTAGGGAGCACGAGGTGTAAAGAAACACGACGTGGCGAGACAAGGCTATGCCACCTAGCAAGCACGACAATGTTAATCAAAGCACGACAAAGCTCGAAGCACGAGGCTGAGGCTGCAAAATAAGGATGTGCCACCTAACAAGCACGATAATGCTAACCAAAGCACGACCAAGCTCGAAGCACGAGGTGGCAAAACAAGGATGTGCCACCTAACAAGCACGACAATGCTAACCAAAGCACGACAAATCTCGAAGCATGACGTGGCAAAACAAGGATGTGCCACCTAGCGAGCACGACAAGGCTAAGAAAAGCACGACAAGGCTTGAAGCACGACGTGTTGCAATACTATGTTAACACGTCACAAGCATGACAATGATAGGTAGCATGAAGTGTTGATCATAGAAGTAATCAACACCGAGTCCTCAATAAGCACGAGGTGTCACGATTGTGTGAAGACACCTAACAAGCACGACAATGTCAATCCTAATTGTCACTTAAAATCATCATTAATTTTTTCCTTAATCCAACCAGTAATATTTTAGCACCTCTAAAATTTTGGGGTGTTATAGCCAGCATCCCTCAGCTTACAAATCATATTGGACATCATCTTTTCATTCATGGTATGCTTAGGGTCTTTTTTGTACTCCTCAAGCTTGATCACAAGGCTACGAAGCCGTGTAGTTGAAGTTCCACCAAAAAAGAATTTGAGCCGATCCCATAAAGCTTTACAAGTTAGAAATTCATCAAATTGCCAATTTGATCATTTTGCAAGCTGCTCAACAGGGTGTAGCGCACACTATGATCTTTCTCATTCCATTTCTGGTAGGCAGCATAATCTCTTAGGGGTTGCCCCTCGGTGGGCGCAACCATCTCTTTAGTCAAGTGTTCCTCGAGCTCTTAGTCATTCAACATGAATTTCATCTTTTTGTGCCAAAATCATAATTATTTTTGTTAAGTTTTTCACCCTTAACGAGATCAGCTATGACATTCTTGGAGGCCATTCTATTTAGTACATTAGTTTGCGCAAAGAAAAAAAGGACATTAATTATACATCCTTCTTTTATTTCAAAAAATTCAAATGAAAAATATTATCCTTCTTCACATCCTAAAATCGAAAATTCGCTAAGCTCGTAATCATCTCCCATGCATGTGAGTTGGGAAAATGTTTTCCAAATAATTTTTCGCAATAAATTTCATCATCATATAAGCCACAATGTAATAAATCATTCATATGATAATTTAAAACAATATAAAATTGTATCATATAACAAAGTGTGCAAGGACTCCATTGAGCCCTATTGGCATTCTAATAACTTATGATAAGAAAATTCTGGCTTGAATAATGTGCGTGCGAAATTACATCCCGTACATGGCTTTCTGGAAATATACATGGAAATAATAGAATACAGCATCTTTGAGAACCTACTACAAACTACTCCAATAAAATAATTGGAGATGCCACACAACACATTATTCTCAAAAAAAATTTCTTAAAATAAGAGTAAACACATAAACATAAGTTTCTTTTAGAATGACAATCTAATATCCATCCATTTAATCTAAAACTAACATGCTCAAATAACAAGTTAAAGGGTAATTAAATTAATGAATAGGCCACATTCTCCTTCCAAGGAAAACGAGTGTGAAGGCCTTGAAATTGGGTTTAAAAAGTATGGGTTTACCAAAGCCCAATAAATATACCTCAATAAAAACATATTTAAACCATAACACTAATCAAGGCAAATAAATAAAACAGAATTTATTTATGTCATATAACTCTCCAAAATATTTATTTCTACCCACGAAGTGCAAAAATCAATACTTGAGCATTATTCGTATTTTTGGGATTACAAAAATACCGCAAAAAATACTCCAAATAGCTAAAAAATGAGGAATAAATTCTTAAAAGATGACAAACAGAAAATTTAACCCTAATATACCCTCTGGAATTAAAGAAAAAAATTTATGTGTATAAAACAAAAATTTTAAGCTAATTTCTATAGAAAAAATCGTTTAAAATTTAAACAGAACACACATATAGGGTATAAAGGTAAATTTAACACCACAGAAAAAACTCAAAAAGCCAAGACAACACTCCACGCGCACGGCGGTGGGGTCGGAACCAGCCGAAAACAGCCCTCACGCGCCTCCACAGGCCATCATTATCGTGGGGCAGCGTCTGGGGCTTTTTGGAGCAGGTGCATGTGTAACACGCGTGCGTGTGGGGCGTGTGGAAATAGCTGCCGCATTGAGCGCGTACTGCGCTTGCACGTGCGTGTCTTGTCTGATGCGTGGACGCTTTTGGCCGCTCGCAAGGGTCCGGCTTGGGGCGTGTGCGGCACGTGGTTGGCTGGCGTGGTGCTAGGCGACTCTTATTAAGCGCGTGGCGCACGTGTGACACTTTTCATCTTCTTTTCCTTTAAACCCTAATTTTCCAACAGTCGCGATGCCAAATTTTGAAGACCATATCTCTCTTGTTTTTAAGCCAAATAATGCGTATCATATTTCGTTCGAAAGCTTATGCGACATAGAGTTATTATGTGTCAACCAATCATGATAAAAACTAAATATCATGCTCCGAATTTGAGTTCCAAAACTAAAAAAAGAAATCACAGTTTTTTTGAAAAATAAAATCGTGATTTCTCACAAACCATGCATTCAATAATCACGAAATTTTATAAAGTTCATCCTTAACCATAGGAGAACAAAATCATATAATTATTTTTCAGAATAACATTGTCAAAAAATTTTGAACTTTTCATAATGGGTCTCATTCATGTATTCGGAAAAAATCGCAACATGCACATAATTTATTTTAGCATGTTAAAGACAAATCAACAAGTAATCATGCTCTGATACCAATGTTGAAATAATTAAATGCGCTACTACGTAAGACATATGGGTTCAAAAATATACCGTACAAAGTAATCGAAAAATTTTGACAAAGGATCCTTGTTGTTACGAGCCTCCAACACGCTTGATCTTTTTCGTAGATACGAAAACGGCTACTAGATTCGAGTTCTTCATCCACGAACTAAATCCTATAGCTTGGTGATGCTATCAAGAGAGTGCAACAGAGAGAGGGATTGTCTCGTGACTTATTGTCTGTGATTTATTTTTTTCTTGGGATATTTCTAGCCTTTATACATAAATAGTATTAGAGATAGGCTTTACCTCAAACACTTAAGAGCTAAAGTTGTATTTATGTCAAACACTTAGGAGATAAATATCCTCTAATTAACTGTAATTATCCAGACTAACAAATATACATTATTTGTTAATGGGCGGATAATGGGTCCACTGACCCAATTTATTAACAAAACGCTTTGGTTGGGCTTGTCTTACGATTTCCAACTTTAGTGTTGTAAAAGAAGAGTGGGGTAGTCTGGGGGCAAAAGTGTAATAAAGTCATACCACTTCAAGGCAAAGGAACGCGAGACCTAATCTTTTTTTTTTCAGGCCTCTTTGGAGCAATTCTTAGATAGCCCGCGGAAGATCAAGTTGGTGAGCGGAAGGGATCCAAACTGACCTAAATCCAATCTTACTGCAGTTACCACCCCACTCCACTGACCCAATTTATTAACAAAAAGCTTTGGGCTTGTCTTACGATTTCTAACATTAGTGTCGTAAAAAAAGAGTGGGGAAGTCTGGGGGCAAAAGTGTAATAAAGTCATACCACTTCAAGGCAAAGGAAATCGAGACCTAATCTCTTTTTCCAGGCCTCTTTGGAGCAATTCTTAGATAGCCCGCGGAAGATCAAGTTGGTAAGTGGAAGGGATCCAAACCGACCTAAACCCAATCTTACTACAGTTACCACCCCACTCCGCTACCATCACCTTCTTTCAAACCGCCACCTTCGACCGCCCCACCATCTTTGATTACAATTTTTTTTATTACTATTTTTTTGCTATTAATTATGGAGTAATACCAATACTAGACCTAAAGTATACACCAAATCCGACTCGAGTATCCAATATTTTAACTGCACCAAATCAGTACCTAATACAAGATTAGATGGAGACTCGCAGTCTGAAATTCCAAGGCAAATATAACATTTATGAAAAATATAATTTGTATACACATTGTCCAAAACCCTAAAATTCCCAATTTGAAAAATACCCCCCCCCCCCAAACCCAAACCCTACAAAAGTTCCGAACAAGCCCTGTTCTGTCACCACCACCCCCACCTCCGTCAACCCACCCCTACAGCCCCACATCCCCCAAATCAATCACTGACCCTTCCACCAACACTACGACAACAACCTTTTCCCTACCACCCCTACCTCTGTCCCTTTACTCCAACACCCACATCCCCCAAAACAACCCTTGTTTCACTAACCCTTCCACAACCACCATTGCTTCCATAAACCTCTTCCCTACACACTACTCCCCCACCCCCCTCTAACCTCAACTATGCCCTTACGCCACTGGCCACATATCCTAAAACAAACCCTGTCTGCCTAACCCTTCCACCACCACCACGACTACCGCTTCCCCAACCGTATACACTCACCTCTCGGCCCACATCCCCTAAAATCCCAAACTATTTTTTAAACCTCCCTTCCTCTCCTAGCTACCCTATACCGTTGCCATCACCCATCAACGACCACCACAACCATCTTTTAACAAAACTTGCTTCTTGTCTTTTTTTTTTTTTTGTTAGTGTCAAATATATGGTGATTAGGTGTGGACATATGGTGTTTTGATGGTTATAGATTAAACGATATGTGCAAGCATAGATGGTATTACGTAGTAGTCATTTTGGTGGTGGTATTTGTTGTGAGAGCTAGTGGTCATACATGGAGTTGGGTTGTGGCTACTAGACCTGGCAAACGGATAACCCGGCCGGATACGGGTAAAATCCGGCCTGGTGTGGGTAAAATCGGTTTGGGTAATTTTTACCCGATATTTCTCGAATAGGAATTTTTAGAATCCGTACCCTACCCTGACGGGGCGGGTACTACCCGCGGGTTAATTATTAATTTTTTGATATTTTTATTAATAAACATTTGGCATGTTTTTTCCTTCTATTTATTATTACAACTATCACATTCTGATTTTATTTCTAGAATTATCACTTGATGATTAATCTCAAATTCAATCCTCAAATCCAATTCTCAAATCCAACCGGACCAACCCCATCATCTCAAGTCTCCGAACATAAATTTACAATAGGAACAAGTAGATCTAGAAATAAATTATCTCACAACACAAATTAAAAGACAAGCAGATCTAAAAGAAAACAACACTACAAAGTACTTAATACATACAAAGATTTTTAACACTAATAAAACAAGCATTTGGCGATGGCGACAGAGATGGTGGCCACAGAGTGGTGGTGGATCTGATCAAAGACATTGAAGGCGGAGCTATGGCAGATCTGGCAGAGCTATGGCAAATCTTCACATAGACGATGGACGCCGTCGCTTGATGTGCAGTAGTTGGCCGTCGAGTTGATGTGGTGTCGTGTAGCTGCCGTCGATGGATCTGACAGGCGAGAGAGAGCAACCGTTCGAGGTAGATCGATCTAGGGAGGGAGGGATGGAGAAAGAGAGAGAGAGGAGAAGCGCCGCAGATTGGCTAGAAGGAGAGAAAAATGAGTGAAGGAAAAATCAGAAAACCCTAGAACTTATATACTAAAAGTTCGGGTAGCCCGGATAACCCGTACCCGAACTTACCTGGCAAATACGGTTCAGTTCGAGTACGGGTCTGGTTTCAACGGGTCTGCAAAATACCTACCCGTACCTGAGTTTTTTGGTTGGGTACGGATCGACCTGTGGGTCGGTTCTTTTTTTGCCAGGTCTAGTGGCTACTATGGTGGTCTTGGGTTTTGAAATAGAGAATACACCAATAGAAATTGTTTTTCTTTTTATTTTTTTTTGCCTTTGTCAGTGGATTTGCTTGATTCCATGTCATTGATGACATGGACTTATGAAATTGAGGAAAAAGTAATAAAAATTTGCCCCCATTTTTAAAGGGAAGATATTTATTTTGAATACCATGCTTACCCTTGGAACTTCAGACAACTGTGAGGCTTCTACTAATGATGGCAAATATGGGTTTAAAAAATAGTTGGAGGTACAAATTCTGTAGAATAAAAACATTGGGTAATCGAGTAGAATTTGGTGACTTTAGGATACATATTTGGTTTTAATTCATTCATTAATGCAAAGTAAATATCATTAAATCTTGTTGTAAACATCCAATTTTTTAAGTTTTATCTTATCTTTCTTATTTGTTTTATTAGGCTTTATTGATGATTAAGTTTTATTATTATTATGAGGTTTAGGCCTAGTAATATAATGAACCTAGTCTATTTAATTAAGTCCAATAAGTGGTTCAAATAAGCCAATTAGAATCCGGGCCAATTAGTTAAGTTTAACCTAAGTTAAGATCAAAAGATTGTGATTAATTAAAAGATTTGAAAAGATTTTTTTATTTATCCTTAATACATAAGATTAATCCTTATTTATATGAGATATCAAGATGATTCTAGAATCTGGTTCATCCTATCTGATTACATTAGAGATAATTACCGAATCCGAAACATATAATATCTTGGAATTCAGGAAAAAATTTAAGGGATGAACCCAGTTTGTCAAAAACCACTCGGTTCATCCGATGAACCGGCCAATTCGTTGACTAATTAGTCGGTTCATTGACTTTTCTTTAGTTTGCAATTTTCATCAAATATTCTCCTCTATCACCAGATTACAGACTAGGATAATCATCCTTATCATTTCTGGCGCCCAGACCTCTATAAATAGGGTCCTTGGACTATATTTTCAAGGGAAAGCTTTTTCTCCCATGAGCTTTTATACCATTCTTTTAGAAGTGGTAAATCATATAAAAGGAAAATTTAGTACTTCTTATTCATTTCTAAATAGTCTTGAGCAACTTGTATCGTAGATCCATCACATTGCATTCCCGATTCTTCTAGGCAAGCGTATTCTCGATGTATATTTACTGTTTTCTAAACTAGTTTAAATTATAGTCAAGAGTGTTTTCCCTCTCTACGGTCACATTTCCATTATACAAACTATTAAAAAGAGGCCTTTTTTTCATTTCATAGTTCAAGTCTAAGACTGAAGTGTAGGTTACCTCATGTAGGATCCGAGTCGAACTACGATAGTTTTTATTCTGATTTGTCCGACTAGATATGTAGGCCATTCAACCCCTGATGTTGAGTTCAAGCCAATAATATAGAATTAAACTTAGGGTTTATTTTATATGTGTTATGTATTTATGTGTTGAAAAACCTAAAAATCAATAGAAATGAAGTAGAGACGGAAAGTGGTACGGTAGGTGCCTAACACCTTTTCGTTGTATAATTTAGTCCCCGGACTCATTTCTTTATTTTCAGTAGAGTAGTAGTCCTTCAGACATTTTTAGAGTTATTTTTCAGGTTTTTCAATTTCCTTATGTTTAACTAAATAAGATGGCGACTCTCATAATTTTAAACCTTTCCCCGATCTAGGATTTTTTTCCCAAGGCCGTTTGCTATGGTGGCGACTCTACTGGGACTAAAAATTAAGAGGAATAAACTTGAAAATGTTCTATTTCATGTTGTATAACATGTATAATGTGCTGTAATTGTGATAGTTGTGCTCTTATTTCATGCCTAAAACATGTGCACATTTGTCCCTAACCCACCCACTCGAGGGCAATGGTTGAAACCCTTGAACTTCCTAGTTACCAGGTGAATTCGACTGTACCCTCATTTCCAAGGCCTTGTACTAAAGGAACGTTTGGGTTTCTTGGCATACTAAATGACTTGTACACGTACTGGTGATCACCAACTATTAACTACCTGAGTTAGGGGTAGGAGGTATTATATACAAGTCGAGCCGAATGAGTAGCCTTACACCTGCGTTAAGAGAGAAACCACACACCCTAACCATTCAGTGTTTTACCCTTTTTATGAGAGAATGCCTATTTTGGCTTACAACATATTGGCAGGGAACCAGCCAATATTCTGTAAGCTAGCTGGTAGTCTCACAAAGAGAGGAAGACTCTGACTAGGCAACCAGTTTTCCATGCTCTCAATCAGACCACTAATGAGTACGTGCTATATGGCTTACACCCTAAACCTTAAAACCCACTAACCAACTGGCCGGTTCATCCATTGGATTACCAGACTTGTTAGTTAGGAATCTAACTTTGCCAAAATTTTTCTAATTCAAAACCGTAAACCTACTAACCAACCAGCTTGTTAGCTCTCTAGGTTACCAGAAGGTTAATTAAAAACTTTTGACTATCCAGAATTCTTTAGCCTTTCAAACGGTAAACCCAATGACCAACAGACCATTTAACCCCCAAGGTTACAAGATAGTTAGTCAGAACCCTGGCCTTCCTAAAAAATTTGAAATCCTAAAATTTTAACCTACTGACCAACAGGCCGGTTAACCCCCAAGGTTACCAGATGGTTAGTCAAAACCTTGACCTTCCTAAAAAAATTCAAATCCTAAACTTTTAGGAGGAAAACTCATGCAGTTAACAAAATTAATTCAAGGTAGATCTGGTTGAGGTAGACTTACTTGATTTAATAGTCAGATCGACTTTGAGAAGGTAGATCTGGTCAAGAAAAAGATAAGGCCAACAAACAGTGACAGTCACGACGAATAGTGGGCAGTGCCTCTGCGGTCGTGACTGTGGAAGCAAAAGGTGGAGTTGCGGTGACAGAGTGACGATGATTACAGTGGATATGTGAGCCACTGAGCATGAGTGGGACAATGGCATGGTTGAGGACTTAATGTGGAGTAGTGTGGTCGTCGATTGAGCTAACTGTGGGTGCGTGTGTGTGTGAGAGAGAGAGGGAGGGGGGAAGGGGAGACGACAATAGAGATAGAGAAAGAAGACTAAGAGGATAAGTGAACTGCTGAAACCCTAAATTTGCTTATATATTAAAGCACCTTGGCTAACCCGTATCCAACCAGGACCGAATCGTAATTTATGGGTCCGTTCGGGTACAGATAAAATTTCAACGGGCCTCTGATTTTGGTGCCCATACCCGATTTTTTCAATAGTTTAAGTTGACCCATGGGCATGGACTCTTTTTTGCCAGGTCTAGCTATCATGGTAACTTGGAACAACTATAAGCCTACTAAGTCTCTCGCTCTGCTAACTTAGAACAACTATAAGCTTACAACCCAACAAACAATTGTCCTTCCTTCGATTGAGCACCATTTGCATACTATTTTTGTTTCTTTATATAGGTCTTATAATTTTTAGGGAAAATTTTGTAAGATACCCCTGTGGTTTGGGGTAGTTGCAAAAACATCCATGTTGTTACAAAAATTGCGTAAACCTCCCTCTAGCGCTTATTTTTGTTGCAACCATTAAAAAAGTCATCTAAATTAACAGATCGTGCTCTTCACGCTTTTGAACAATGCATGGAGTAAAAAATTTATACTTAAAAAGACTAACGTACCCTCTTCTTTTTCTCTCTCTCAAACAAATCTCAATTCCACCAAAACCTAACCCTAACCACCTGTCTACCACCTGCGCCACCCACAACCTGCGCCGCCACCGCCGCCGCCACCCCAGTCTTGTGCACCTAGCGACTGCCAGCCTCATCATCGCCAACTGCTGCACATAATCCAATTAGCCAACAGCTACCCGATCCCGCTACAGCCATCAAACCCAAACCAATAACACAACAATTCTAACCCTAATCGAACCGATTTGCATCGATCCATTTCCCCCACCGTGAACTCGATCTTCATCGCCACATCGATCCATTTCCCCCACTGCAATTGAGGCCCTTCATCGCCACAAGCCCAAGCCTTAATTAGGGTCGGCGCAAGCAAACAGTTGAGCAACCAGAAGAGGATGTGATGGAAAGGGAAAGCGGAAAGAGAGGAGGGGGAAAAAGAGGGGAAAGGGAGGGAACGCCGATCATCGGCGAGGACCGAGGTGCAGGCAGAATCACAGGAGAACGGCCTGCGATGGACATCATTCAAAAAAAATTAACAACCCTAGATCTAAAATTAGGGGTTATATAGAGGGACAATTTAGGCATTTCAATTATTCTGTTACAGAAATCGTCTGTAACAACACTTTTGCATATTCAGGTGGCCATTTACAACTTTTGTAACTCTGAGGGTCTTTTTGCAACTGACTCAAACTACAAGGATATTTTATACAATTTTTCTTAATTTTTATTTCTAAAATATAAGTAAATATCGATCTTTTACCGACAAATAACGAATATGACTCCCTTCTACGTGGGTTTTACTTGAGTTGTACGAACAATCGAAGGGGACAAACCTTCACTTTTCCTCTCGTCTGCGAGATTCGCATCAGATCTTCTTGGGTTGTTCCAGGTATAAGATTCTTTAAATCATATTGGGTTTTTTTTTCTGATTATAATTTTCAATATGATGCTCACTCCTCTCCCTCACTCATCCATCCCTCCCTTCCCTTCTTTTAGACCCTTTCACAGTTTGTGTCGAGCTTTGTTCTGATGCCATATGATTTGTGAAGTTTTAATGGGTTTCATTTTTTTTTTATCTTCAATCTGATTTCGGTACCTTATTGTTGTGCCCCTTTCTTCATATCCGTTTATTTTGTATACTACTGCATGTCGATGCCATTTCCTTTTTAGGGTTTTGAGGATCAGTCAGAAATTTGCTTATTAACCCATTAGGGGGAAAAAGGATCATCTTTTTTGGGTCACAAGCAAGTGCTCAATGATCTTTAGTTTAAAATGGGTCCTACATTTTACAGAAAGCAGGTTGCGGGTAGGGTCAAAGACTGGTGAATGGGGATTCAGACAATGGGTTTTCATGGGAGTGACCAACAATCCTCTTTACAGCCATTGGGGAAGCAAATTTCATGGTATAGCCTATCCCTAGATGAAGTCGAGAACCAATTAGGAGCCTTGGGTAAATCACTGGGCAGCATGAACCTTGATGAACTGATTAAAAACGTGTTGAAGTCTGAGGCTAATCAGTCGAATGATATGACCGTAGATAGTTTGTTTTCAGCATATTCACTTAAACGTCAGGCCAGCCTGTCGCTAGTTAGGGCATTTAGTGGGAAGACAGTTAATGAAGTGTGGAGGGAAATTCAACAAGGGCAGAAAATGAGAGATGTTGAGGAAATGAATGGTCAAGAGAGAGAGGCAACTCTTGGTGAGATGACATTGGAGGAATTTTTGGTAAAAGCAGGGCTATATGTTGCTGAAGCTTCCCTAGAATCCACCATGGGTTTGGAAAATGCATTGGTAACCCAAACATATACTGGGTATATAGGGTTGTCACCATCTACTTCAATTGACGGACTATCGGATACTCCAACCCCGAGTGGGAAGAGGGGTGGTGGAGATGCGTTTGAGAAGACTCTTGAGAGGAGGCTAAAGAGAAAGATCAAGAACAGGGAATCTGCTGCATGTTCGCGAGCTAGAAAACAGGCAGGCTACTCAATGTGTTTTTCTTTATTTTCTACCCTCGTGCATGCCCAAATTGGTTAACTTTGTCATTAACCGAGTCATGTGCTACTGTACAGGCTTATCACAATGAGCTGGTGACTAAGATTTCACGTCTTGAAGAGGAAAATATGAAGCTCAATCGAGAGAAGGTTGGGTTTCCATCATCTCTCTCATGCATGGGGTTTGTGTTTATGTCATTTGACTTAATTTTCTTCAATGATTGCTTATCTTTCCCAATTGACTGTTTGTCTTATTTCCACCAAATACTAATTTGTGCAGTCAATAACACATGACTAGTAGCAGCGTTTTCTGTCAATTTTATCTCTTTTTTGTCTTTCGAGTTAATGTTCCTTTTATGTCATTGTAAGCTCAAACAAGTACATCCTAATAGAGGGGTTCACCAAAGACTCTTAACTACAATTTAGCTACTGCAAAGCGAACATATGACTGATAACCAATTACTTTTTATTCAGCAGGTCTCAGGATATTGTTAATATTCTTCTATTTTGTTCCCTTTAAATCCCGTACATAGTGGTTGCGATAACTAAATTACCAAGTCTAGCACGAATAACCCTTTTCCTTGAAATTTAGCAGTTGCAAACTGCAGTAGTTGTGGCCAACTGGAATAACTTCAGCTGAGCTGTAACTGCTGAAATACTTGAGCCCGTGCTGTTGGCTTAAGGCACAGAAACAGGTGATGCATACACTGTTGTAGACACTGAGGACAACTAATATCTACTATAAGATTCCAAGCCTTTAATTTGTCTTTATCTCTGTTACATCTTCTATGTAACATATAAAAAATTGCAGCACATAGCGATTGAGCCATATCAGTTTTGATGTTCTCATTGCATCCCAGGTGGACTTGATAGAGAATTTACAATTAGGGGTGAATGCTCATCTAATGGAGTCACTTTCCTCCGCCTCTGCATTTGACGAACATAGTACCAACTTCTCAAAGCCTGTGATCTAAGGGTTGGCAATTGCGAGTCATCATTAGGGATAATTGCAAACACCTTAGCATATTGATTACTGACAGCATCATATACGATCCTTGGGCCCAAATGAGAAATAAGAGGTCCACAAGGCATCCAATTATCAAGCCACAACCATGTAGACTTCTCATTCCCCACTCTGCAATGAACAAGCTTTTGAATTTGAGATTTCATCATCAGTGTTTGCAACAAGTCCTGGAAACATCACGAGGTGGTCTAAAGTTCCATAATTTCTCTTAAACTTTATATTAAGTTTTTAATACTGCTTCTTATCCAACTCTTTCTACATTGTAGTAAAAGCTTTGACGTTTGATGTCACATCCCAGCCATACTATTAGACTCTTACGCCGAGAATCTTCTATACGTGTGATGAAGCCATTTGTCTTCTTTAAGAGACCTTTCAAAAGCTTTTTCTAGTGTGGATGTCTATCTTTTTCTAATTAACTCAAATATCTACAATCAAATGGTTTTTATATTATCGGAACATTGTCTGTTATATATTTTTTAAGAAAAATAGCAACTGAACATGTATGCCTACAAGGCTACAACATATGATTAATCTGAATGCTGTCCTCTAAAGGCTGAGTTTAGGCCAGACAAATTGATTACAGACCTCTGCTATTAAGAATTAGAGTGGTACTTTAGAGTACGTATTTTGGCCTGATTATAGCTGATTGTTATGGTCGAAGAGGTAGTAGAAAATTTAGGTTCCAAAGGTAGGAGTTTGAGCGGTAAAGTGGTCATGGAAGAGAGATGTTTGTAGACTGTTCTGGGTGCCGTTGACAGTACTCATGAATGATAGTTTAAAGGTTGGCGCTTAGCAGTGGTAGGTTGAGTATTCTAGGTAGATAGGTCAATGATTTTGCAAAGTAGGTCTTAATAAAGTAGATGGTACTAAATCTAATGGTGGGTGTCGAAGGCTTTTATCCTTTCTGAAAGTTGAAGGAAAGAAAGAAGCTGGAAAGGTGGGTGCATCTACATAGATGCATTACACGTTGAAGTTGCTAGCTTTGAAAGTTTCTTCATTACATTTGGATATGAGTCAATGACTACAAATTAATATATAAGGGATGGTGACTTGGGGATCGAGAACTCAACTGCGAAATATTGACAACTAAAGAGTCCCAGACTTTCAGGTCAAAACTGACTAGAAGAGAGTGGAGCTTGTTCTACTACACCTGTTGAACTTGATCGAAATTAGGTAATCAAGCACCTGGCAAAAATTTATCTCGTGTCCTACTCCCTCTTCTACAGTTCATAACAAAAATGGCCAATACCTACTAATTCCTATTCTTAATAGAGCATGGATAAAACGAAAACAACAGTTAACTAAAAGGGACCATGAAGTACGGCACAATCAGTATCAAGTCTAAATTCTGGTGGGATACTCCAAATTGTATCTTGTAAAAGTATCTTTCTTTCCCCTCAAGCTACTTGGCTTGCATGAACTATCTTTCCAATCCAGTGAGAACATCTCATGGTTCGCTTGGAGTTTCTTCTTTATTAAGACTCTTCTAGTCTTATTGCATGAAACATGATGGATGAATCTTTCGCATAAATCTACCTCTCTTCACCCTGAAGGTTTTAAGGCTAGCTGTTCAAATCCTTTGTCACCTGTGTTAAATCTTAAATTTTGTCTCTTGAAATCAATCCATTCCCATTTCTGGTTCATTTTTTGGAGACTTTGCTCGATTGAATAGCCTGCCTTTGGACAAGGCAATGGAATGATTACTAATCAATTGAATTACCCTATGGGCGGCGAATTCATTGAGTTTCTGAGAGATTGTATGGTTTCACATCATCCTTCCTTTACCTGCATAAAAATGTATGCACATCATTTATACTGCAAAACTCAATCCCATCTACCTGTTATCTATCACAAAAAAGAACATTTGGCAGTCAAACAACGGGTTGAATTCTTCCGTTTCATGCATTTACCTGATCCATTATGGAAGAAAAGCATAATTGGATTTACGTCTAGAAATCTTATAAGGCATCTATTACAAAACATCCAGCATCACATAAGTGTCACACATGGTGGAAATTTGTTACTATATCACATGCCTATTAACGACTACCACGAATAATGGTGTTAACTTGGTTAGGATTGATCTCCTAATCCGCATAGTTGGCCGAGTAAGTTAGGATTTTCTTTTCTTTTCCCAGGAATGGTGTCTGACAGATATGATGGAACAAATGGTCGTTTGGAATTTAGATTTCAGTTTAGATTCCATGATTAGGGACTTCCTCACTAAAGAGGCAAAATTTTGATGCGCAAGGAAAATGATCACATTGTACCACAAATATGGTTCTAAACAACAGATACTGACTTGAAAGAGGAAGCCAACAACATCATGCAATGCATGTCCTGAATTAGACCAGCCTTTGGAATTGTACAGATACAAGCATTCGGTCTAGCCAATGGTAACGATTCGTCTTAAATGGCACTCAATATGTCTATGACATTTGTTATAGTAGTAATGGTCGGCATTGGGAGTTGAAGTCAGCGTAGGTTGTCGGCACATGAGTGGCAGAGATGGTGAGGAAGAGAAATAGACGTGCGTGTCTGAGAGAGAGAGAGAGAGAGAGAGAGGAGAAGGGGGTGTTCACTAAGTTCAGAACATTGGCATGGGTGGTCAGCGTCGGCATTTTTGTTGGTGTTGACCAGTTTCTAACATGGGAGAGGGCACATGCGGAGTTGTTAATCCTCTCTCCCACCATTGGAAGGAGTGAAAAGACTACTTTTTTTCTGGATGCGCTTTTGTTGCAATCCCCAGTCTATGTTACTGGTGCAATGGTCAATCAATGCCCAGGGGTTAGCCTTGGTGCACGAGAACGGACCAGGTACGCTCCTCACCACCTTTGCACGTCGTTAAACCATTGTTTCTATGATATTTTCTCTTATTTGATCCCACTTTGGATGTTTCTTTTATTTCTGCAAATGCGGACTTGTTTGGGCTTCTAAAAATATGCAAGGGACGGCACAGTGGTACTAGGTTCGGAAGAGTGTAGCTTGGGGTCTTGTACATGGGGTCCTAATTATTGTTTTTTCTGTGTGTGGTTAGTTGGGCATGCCCTCCTAGTACTTTCAGGGGTATGCCCGTTAATAAATGTACAATTTTTTCTTTTCAATCAAATGCTAAATTACCAAAAAGGATAGAGCTTTGCTTATTAGGCTGTAATTTGAGTTTCCCAAAATTTACATCTTCATAAACCGGCGAAGATCCAAAAATTTCGATTTCGTGTCCAAAATCTGTACTTTATAACAAGAGAACAATAGCCTGACAAAAGATTCGGAACTATTATATGTCCAAGGTTCAATATTGAAAACCTTTCCCCTTTTTGATAGGATTTGAACCACTTGTTGTAAAAATGGGTATTTTATGTTTTCGAATCTTCTCTTTAAAATGCAAAGTAGATGTCATGCAGGCGAGTTGCAGCCTGCAATCCAAAGTGCCTTTTCCGTTAAAAGTCAACCGGTGTTAAGCCCCACTCCTCCACATTCATAACAGTTGACTTATTACTACCCTTTTTATTACTTTATTCATGTAGATCAAATTTGGTTCATGACTTGTCATAATTTTCTCTTTATGAGTCCAGCTGAATTTTCGGAAGGTTGGACACATTTTTTTGACCTTAGTGCATTACAATTGTACTTTTAACTGGTGTGAATAACAACAACAATATGAGACGAGTTTTGAAGGGGTGTAGGTCATGTATGGGGGGAAAAACTAAATGCAAACTATTTTTCCATGAAATATTAGATATTTCTATTTAGACAGTACGCCTGTACACCTAAGGAAAGAATATCAACTCCATACAAAACAACAGTGTCCAAGAAAACAAAAAATGGGCAGAGCCTAATATTTGTGAGACCAAAGTAAAGAGTACAAAATTGAGCTTATCTCTTGTGAATTCTGCTACTGCAGAAAGCTGAACTATTCTTTTTCAGAACTAGTGCCACTCTTTCCTATTTATTATCCAAGGTTCTTGTTTTCCTCTTCTCTCTTAGTCTTCTGTGAATGCAATTTACTGCTTATTGTCTACTTTTCTCAAGTAGATTTATGAAACTAATCGATTATATGATGGAGGTCGTAATCTATTTCGAGTTTGAATTTTTCCGGGGTTCATTGTTGGAAGAGACTCTCACGCACAAGCTGCACATATGCGCATGTACGCAGACAAACACAGAGACAAGGATCTTGTGCATCAATTTGAACTCCGCCTGTTTTCTCGTTGATAAATCTTTTTCATTGCAGGAGTTGGACGAGATGTTGCTGAGTAGATTGTCTCCAGAACCAAGATATCAGCTCCGAAGAACAATTTCGTTGTGACATGTAGCTCTTTGTGAAGGTTTTGTAGCTCTCCCAAAGTGCTAGGACTGTATTATACCTCAGTAGGTGAGGGTGAGTTGGGATTTGAGTTGCAGAGTGCTTTGCCCCACCCATCTGGTCAGTGTTTGGTATTGACTATTAAGGTTTGGCTCGAGTGTAGTTACTACTATGAAAACATCGTAGGGAAAATATCGCCATGAGAAGTTCCGTTATATTTAGGGATGCATCTGGTCATATGGGGATTGAAATCAGTAAAGGAGCAGTCTAATGCTTTGATATGCAGGCGGTCTGCATTTTCAACCACTCAAGACACAGTGGTTTTTGTGTATATATGTGCACTTACCGGCTCGCATCTGCATGTAGTGAATTCTTGTTTAATATTTTGTTAGTGAAGTTATGAAGCAATAGAAATCATAAGCAAGTCATAACCTCGAGAATTTGAAAGTGTCCTGTGACTCTACTCCTGTTATTGAGAGGTAAACTGCAGCTTCGGAAAGGTCATGCCTATTGCTCAAAGCAAACATGTCCTTAGAATGTATTTATGCGTTCTAATTACGGTTCTGTTGATGCAATCTCTCTAGATATATAACCGCTCGGGCATCAACCCAGGAAGAATCCATATGATAAACTTCCTTTTGTGTGTCTTTGATGGGGTTGGGGCGGCTCAAAACCCACCAATAAGGTCTACCGTACCACTGCGACTCAATTTCACCCCTGCCATCACCACCCCCCACGGGTCCATCACACAAAGCAGTACCATGTCACTTCTACCGTCGCCATCACCACCCCTATCAATCCGCGGTGCCCAAAATGTTGTGGCTGAGAAAAGAAGGGAAGGTTAATGGGCCGTTCGTTCATGCAATTTGTTTTCATGTGTCTGTATTCTGTTTTTGTTTTTCAAATTTTAATATTTAGTTCTAAAATCATATTGTATACTTTTAGGGTTCGTTTGACAAAATTTTTTTTTTGGTTTTCAGTTTTTAAAGAGCAGCTTAATTTTTTTTTTTTTACAAAAACAAGTGGGTGTTTGATAACCTTTTTTTTTTTTGTGTTTGGTAACCCTTTTTATTTTGACTTTTTTTTTTGGGTGGTTTGCGGTGGCGGTGGTGGGGCGTAGCAGTGGTCGACAGTGGTGGTGGCCGGCGGTGGCTGGTGGCTGCCGGAGGCCGGCGGCGGCTGCCGACTGTCGCTGGTGGCTGCCGGCAGTAGCCGGCGGTGGTCGCCAGCCGCCGGAGGTGGCTGTCAGCGGCCGGCAGTGGCTGCCGGCAGTGGTGGCCGGCGGCCGGAGGTGGCTGCCGGCGGTGGGAGGGTGTTGGTGGTGGTCTCCAAAAAAAAAACCAAAAGTGAAAAAAAAAAAAACAGTTTCTGGAGTTTTTTTTTTTACTATGTAGTTTAAAAACTGGTTTTTTAAATTGGAGAAGGAAAAAAAAATGGTTACCAAACGCACTTTTTTTTCCAGTTTCCAAAACTGGAAAAAAAAGTTGCGTCAAACGTGACCTTAATTTTTTTAGTATCAGCTTTTTTCAGTTTTTTTGTATGTTTACTACTTTCATTTTTACCAACTTTTCCTGGATCAATTTTTGTATGTTTAGCATTTTTTACACTATTTATACATATTTCTTTCTCATTTTAACCCTACTCTTAATCTAACAAATTATTTTTATACTCTCAATTTATCTTCCTAACAACCTTCTACGCTCACATTTTTATTTCTTTCAATAAAGTCATCACTCAAGACTACACAAATGTCTCCACATAGGGCCCACCCCAGAACAAAGCTACGTTGGTTTCTCTCCCCTTTCCCCTTCCTTTCTTCCCTAGGCCAACATTGGTGTGACATGACTGACATCCCTTTCCCCTTCCCCTCCCCTTTTCACGATTTCCTGTAATTCCCTCTTTTGTTTCGTGTAATTCCCCTTCCCCTTCCCTGTTCGTGTAATGCCATTCCTCTTCCCCTTTCCTAATCGTTGAAAATGAATGAGAGAGAGAGAGAGAGAGAGGAGAGCTAGGGGCTCTCTGACGTTGCAACTAGCCGTCATAGGACATGGCCGAAAATTGTGAACAGTGGGCACTTGCTTTGGTATTCTATGACACAGAGAATAAAGAAGCGAGAAAAGGTGAAGGGTATTTTCACTTTTTTTTTCTACTGTTTCGAATTTTTACTCAAAACGAATGCCGAAAAAGATAAAAATACGAAAACAAAATTATTTAAACATACAGGCCCTAAAAGATTGTTAAAGGAAATATTTGCATTTTCAAAGTACGAAATTGTCACGTCAGCTGAAATTGTTAATTAGTGTCACAGACTCTTTTAACGTTGAGAGAATTTAGCGTACTTCTCTTGTATTTTAAAACTGTGGGGGTGGATGGGGGTTGATTACAAAACCCACCAATCAGGTACACCATACCATTGCAACTCAATTTCACCCTTGCCATCACTACCCCCACTGGTCCATCACACAAAGCAGCCCCAATGTCACTTCCGCCATCACCACCCCTATCGGCCCACCCGAATGTTGTTGAAGAGAAAAGAAGGGAAGGCTGAGATTGTTAACGGAAATATTAGCATTTTCAAAGTACGAAATCGCCACCCATCAGCCAAAATTGTTAATTAGTGTCATGGAGTTCTAATGTTGAGGGATTCTAGTGCACTTCTCTTGTATTTTAGAATTCAGTTCATTTTTTGTCAAAACTAAGTTGTTGACTGTATCATATGAGTTGACGATAACACTGACGACAAGGTCATAAAAATATGAGTACTAATATTCTTAAATTTTTTTTAACTTGAAATCATTGAGAAAAATGTGGAGTACTGATATTTTTTTGGTAAACATGAGAATGACATTGATAATGTAAAATTTAACAAAATTTTCACTAGCCAGTCATTTTTGACTTTGTATTGTTACAAAAAGAAATATAAAGTCATGACATATTATGACCAAGGCAATCACTGACCAGTTCAATTACAAATTGAAAACCAACAAGTTGTTGTGCGAAGCAGGAGTTAACCTGTCAACATATGGAATGTTATCCAAACAAGAGTTTTTCTTATCGCAAGGTTCACACTGTTCCACTGCCACTTCCATACACTAATGACCTTTTGCCTCGCGAAAAAGGGAATGACAACCTTTTATAACAAGGGGCTAACGGCAATGCCCTAAGCACCTCACCTTATCCCACCCTCAAAACTTTTTACCCAGATTTGACCGAAGAACCTCATTATCTCCTCCTCACCTCCTAGGGCCCCAACCCCCCACCCCCACCCCTCCCCCAAAACCCCCTTGAGGCCCTCTTCCACCAATACCTGCACACCCCAAAAGGACCCATGGCTAACCCATTAAATTAACCCTTATCAAAGAAGGTAGGGAACAGAGGAACCTAAAGGCTCAATAGCAAGCCCCCAACAACTGGAAAAAAATGTACACCCCACTAACCCTAAAAAAACATCAAAGACAATACCAAGTGCGTGGTGGCAATGAGAATCTACGAAAAAAAAAACTGTTCTAGAATTCTAGCGTACAAGGATTGCCCGTCGTGAGATTAACTAGCTGCCACCGCCTGCGAGGATTTCAGCTATCGCCGACAATGAAAATCCTAACATCGAAACCGGTGCTTCTTCTAATCATTAGAGCATTGAATAAAAGCATTTATGATGAAAAATTGAGAGGATCTATTAGTTCTCAAAGATCAAAGTGATCTATTAAATCTGACTAGATTGGCAGGATGAGTGAGATGAAGTAAGAACAAAGAGTCTTCCCGCAGCCCCCGATCTCATAGATATGAGGAGAAGCTGGAAAAATCGATATGCATTGAATTTGGAAAGGAGAAATTTAGTTAAGTAAGTTTCATACTAGTTAAGCCATAAATATGTCAAGGTTTTGGGAGAGTTTCCAAAAGGCTAGGGGGACTGACTTGAGGTTTAGTATTAATTGAACTTTATAGTTTTATTTTTGAGAACTTTACCCGGATGTGGGTAATTTGATTAGATTGGGGTTTGTGTAGTTGTTTAACTGCTGCATTGAATTTTTCTCTTAAAGGGAATTATTAAAGAATGAGCTCTCTTATATTGTGGTCTTATAGAGATTTTTTTTTATAGATTTAGATGCTATGTCTATACATGGTGTTACTAGTGATATAATGGGTCAATATTTTATTTTAAGAACTTTTATAGTAGTCACAACTTCTACTTTGGGGGTGTACGTAACAAGGTTGGGTCTCGTAATACTTAGAGCTTAAGTAATGATCTAGCTGATTAGGTTCTGAATACCTAAGTTATAATCTGAATCCTATAGTATAGTAAAATATTTGAAGCTGCTGAATTGCGATTTTGCATTTTCTTGACTCATGTTTTCGACAGCTATATATATAAAGTCACGAGGAAGCTTTTCATATGAGTGAAATTGACTTATGATGATGGGAAGAAAATATTTCCGGTTCACTTATGATTGTGGGACATAAATTTCAGTGAAGAGTTTAAACAATGCTTGACCATTATGTTGGCTACTAAAAAACTTATGTAGTAGTGAAAGCGTAGTGTTTGGACATGGATAATTTTGTGAAATTTCGAGAACGAAATTTTTATAAGTGGGGAAGAATGTAACACCCCAAAATCTTAGGCTAGTTTTGACAGGAAAAAAAACTAATAATTACTATTTATTAGACCTTTAGTGACAAACTAGTGAGCAATATTTTTTGTAAACTTTAGCGATATTTTTTAAAAGAAATATTGTAGATTAATGGAACTGAGCGTCATAGTTTATGACCCTTAGAGACAAGTTTATCTTAGATACCATAAGTTATAATTTAATGATAACAGTTATAAGTGATATTGATTGAAACGTTTAGTGATGATTAGCGTGAGTGAATTTTATTGACAACTTTTTGCGAAAATTTTGAAGCAAGATACAAGAGGCAATCAATAAATAAAAAAAATTTAAAGGGGGTTACTTGGAAATCTACAATTTTATTGGGGAAAATTTTTTAACTAGTCAACTCTTTATTTTTGAAAAAATAAATTAATAAGGGAGTCAGAGAAAGGGATAAACACAGCAAGAGAAAGATAGATAGAGCAGAAGGGAGAAAATTGAGGGCTTTGGTTCCTTATTTTCGGTTACAAACGAAGAAGAGAGAGAGAGAGAGAGAGTTACAGATAAAGACAGAAAAAGAGAGACTGAGAGAGGGGAAAATCTTTCCAGATTTAAGGCAATTGGAAAATGAAAGTGTTAATAAATTGGGTCAGTGGACCCATTATCCGTCCACTAACAGATAATGTATATTTATTAGTTTGGATAAATACAGTTATTTAGAGAATATTTATCTCTTAAGTGTTTGAGATAAATACAATCTTTATCTCCTAAGAGTTGGAGGTAAAGCCAGTCTCTAATTGTATCTCTATATAAAGGCTAGAGATATCCCAATAAATCACAAGTCAATAATAATAACCCTCTCTCTATAACACTCTCTCTAGAGCAATCACCAAGCTCTAGGATTTGGTTCGTGGACGAAGAACTCGACTCTAGTAGCCGTTTTCGTACCTGCGAAAAAGATCAAGCGTGTTGGAGGCTCGTAACAACAAGGATCCTACGTCGGAATATTTGGAGATTTCATACGGTATGTTTCCAAACCCACTACGTGTTACGTGGTAGCGCAATAATTGTTGTAATCGTTTCAACATTGGTATCAGAGCATGATTACTTGTTGATTCGCCTTTAACATGCTAATTAAATTATGTGCATGTTGCGATTTTTTTCGGATACATGAACGAGACCCATTACAAAAATTCGAAATTTATTGAGCATGTTTTCTGAAAAATAATTATATAGTTTTGTTCTCCTATGGTTGAGGATGAACTCCATAAAATTTCGTGATTTTTGGATGCATGATTTGTGAGAAATCACAATTTTATTTTTCAAGAAAACTGTGGTTTTTTTGAGTTTTGGGACTCAAATTCGGAGCATGATATTCAGTTTTTATCATGATCGTTTGGTACATAATTAATCTATGTCGCATAAGCTTTCCAACGATATATCGTACTCATTATTTGGCTTAAAAACGAGAGAGATATGGCATTCGAAAGTTGGCATCGCGACGTGACAGCGCTGAAAAAAAAACTAGGGTTTAATGAATAAGATGAACAGTGCACGCCACGCGCTTCACGAGCTAAAGCCGAGCCACAGCCGCGCCCAGGCGCCAAGGACCCGCGCCACGCTTGAAGGCAGCTGTGCAGGACACGCGCGCGCCAAGCCGCTCCGCCACGCGCTCCCACGCGCCAGCCGTGGCTGATACCACGGGCCGCACACGCCCAGGCCAAGCTGATTCACGCGCCTGTAAAAAAAATCCTAGACGCTGCCCCACGCGCGCGGTGGTGCGTGGAGGCACGTGAGGTCTATTTTTTGGGCCGTTTTTCTCACCGCCGGCGCGTGGAGCTCTTTCTTAGCTTCTGTAATTTTTCTATGGTATTAAATTTACCTAAATACCCTCTGTGTGTGTTCTGTTTAATTTTTAAATGATTTTTTCTAGAAAAATTAGCTTTAAAAATTTGTTTTGATGCACTCAGAATTTTTCTTTAATTCCAGAGGGTATATTAGGGATAAATTTACTGTTTTACCAATATTTAAGAATTTATCTCTCGATTTTTGGTCATTTGTGAGTATTTTTGTGGTACTCAAAAATACGAATAATGCGCAAATATTAATTTTTGCACTTTGTGAGTAGCAATAAATATTTTTGGAGAGTTATATGACATAGATAAATTATGTCTAATTTGTTACATAATTTGCCTTGATTTGTGTTATGGTTTAAATATACTTTTGAGGTATATTTGTTGGGTTTTTGGTAAGCCCTCACTTATTAAACCAGTTTTTATTTTCAAGGCCTTAATGCCCGTTTTTCCTTGGAAGGAGAATGTGGCATATTCATCCATTTTACTACCCTTTAACTTGTTATTTGAGCATGCTAGTTTTAGGTTAAATGGATGGATACTAGATTGGCATTCTAAAGAAACTTATGTTTATGTGTTTACTCTTGCTTTAAGAAAATTCTTTTGAGAATAATGTGCTGTGCGGCATCTCCATTTGTTTTATTGGAGTAGTTTGTAGTAGGATTCTCAAAGATGTTGTATTCTACTATTTCCCTGTATATTTTCAGAAAGCCTTGTACGGGGATGTAATTTCGCACGCACATTATTCAAGTCAGAATTTTCTTAGCATAAGTTATTAGAATGCCAATGGGGCTCAATGGAGTCCTTGCTCACTTTATTGCATGGTGCAATTTTATATTGTTCTAAATTATCATGTGGATGATTTATTATATTGTGGCTTATATAATGATGAAATTTATTGCGAAAAATTACTTGAAAAATATTTTTTCCAACTCACATACATGGGAGATGATTACGAGCTTAGCAAATTTTCGATTTCATGATGTGAGGAAGGATTATGTTTTTCATTTGAATTTTTTGAAATAAATAGAAGGATGTATAATTAATGTCTTTTCCTTGCGCAATCTAATGTAGTGAATATAATGGCCACCAAGAATGTCATAGTTGATCTCGTTAAGGGTGAAAAACTTAACGGAGATAATTATGACGTTTGGCACAAAAAGATGAAATTCATGCTGAACGAACAAGAGCTCGAGGAGCACTTGACCAAGGAGATGGTCGCGCCAACTGAGGCGCAACCCCTAAGAGACCACACTGCCTACCAGAAATGGAATCAGAAAGATCGTAGTGCGCGCTACACCTTGTTGAGCAGCTTGCAAAGCTTTATGGGAGCAGCTCAAGTTCTCTTTTGGTGGAACCTCAACTACGCGGCTTCGTAGCCTTGTGATTAAGTTTGAGGAGTACACAAAAGACCCTAAACATACCATGAGTGAACATCTAAGGATGATGTCCAATATGATTGGTAAGCTGAGGGATGCTGGCCATGCGCTCACAGATGAGCAGCAAGTCAGAGCTGTCATAAGGTCCCTTCCTGCCTCATGGGCCAATATGAAACAGATATTGACTCACAGTGAAAACATCAAGAACTTTTCTGATGTTTCACAGCATGTCATCTTTGAGGACGAGACTTGAGATACTGACAAGGCGAGGCTAGCACTTCTGCTCCAAAGGAAGGAAAAATGAAGAAACGCAAGAGAGGAAAACGTGGTGGGAAAAAGGATCTGTCTAAAGTTAAATGCTTCAACTGTCAACAGAAAGGACACTTCGCTCGTGATTGCACTGAGCCGAAGAAGGTACTTTCAGAATCTCTCTCTCAGTTATATGTTTCCTCACATGTGATGGTTGCTCATTCCCAACCTGTGTGGTTTGTGGATACAGGTGCAACAAAACATGTAGCACGTGATCGAGAGGGGTTCGTAGATTATCACCGGATTCCAGCGGGTAGCAAACATATCTTCATGGGAAACAATAGCTCCGAAGAGGTGCTAGGGGTTGGTTCTTACCAGCTCAAGTTGCGCACTGGGCGCACATTGATTCTTGAGGATGTGCGATATGCACCCACTGTTCTGCTTAATCTACTTTTAGTTACTGCTTTATTAGACAGTGGTTTTTCCTTTATTTTTAAGGGTAATAAGTTGGATATCTTTTTGGATGATGTTTTGTTCGGACATGGTTTTCGCATGGATAGTCTTTTTCAATTGGATTTAAATGATTCACAGTCCTCTTATTCTTATGTTGTGAATGATTCTACCACCTGGCATGCAAGACTGGGCCACATAGGCCAAGATAGGATGACTCGTTTGGCTAGAGAAGGCCTTTTGGGCCCACTCGCAAGAGTCAATCTACAAACTTGTGAGGCTTGTTTGGCCGGTAAAGCATGCAGGAAGCCTTTTGGAAAGGCTGTGAGAGCAACTCAACCACTTGAGCTAGTTCACTCTGACATATGCGGACCTATGAGTATAAAGGCACGCCATGGCGCCTCTTATTTCCTTACACTGATAAACGATTATACGCGATATGGTTATGTGTATCTGATATCTCACCGCTATGAAGCTTTGGACTGTTTCAAACGCTTTGTAGCTGAGGTTGAGAATCAGAAAGAGAAGAATTTAAAAACTCTTCGCACTGACCAAGGACGCGAATATTTGTCAGATCACTTCAAGAAGTTTTGTGAGGAAAAAGGGATACGCAGGCAACTTACTATTCCTAATACTCCACAACAAAATGGCGTTGCGGAAAGAAGGAATAGAACATTGTTAGACATGGTTAGGTCTATGATGGCGCAAGCAAACCTCCCAATATCTTTTTGGGGGATGCTCTTTTGACTGCAGCCTATATACTTAATCGAGTGCCTTCACAATCAGTCAAGTCCACCCCATATGAGCTTTGGAATGGCCAAAAGCCAAATTTGGATAACTTGCGCCCATGAGGCTCAGCAGGTTATGTTCACAGTATTTCTCATAAGTATGGGAAACTAGGGCCTAGAGCTAAAAAGAGTATCTTCTTGAGGTATTCTGAAAACTCTGAAGGCTATGTGATGTATGGTGAACATCCAAATGGTGGAAAGACTGAAATAGAGTCTCGTGATGTCGATTTCATAGGGAATGATTTTCCTAGCAATAGAGACGCAAGTAAGAATCTTGACCTCTATGAGTTAGAGGAAGTTGAAGCCACTTTACCATCTACAAGCGAAGGTGGGGGATTAGTTCCTCATCCTGTTGTCGCTGAAGATAGTATAAGTGATCTTCAACCTAGTGGGAGCATCCTAGACAGTGGGAGCACACCATCAGGACCATCAGGTCAACAAGATTCTCAACTGCGTAGAGGTGCACGAGGAAGAGTTCCACGTCGTCGTTTTGAGATTGACGGTGAAATTCTTATGTGCACTCCAACTGATGAAGATGAGCCCACTTCTATGGAAGAAGCCTTATCTTCACCTGCTAGTAATGAGTGGATGACTGCAATGAAAGATGAATTGAGCTCAATGGAGAAGAATCAGGTCTGGGAGTTGGTTGACCTTCCGCCAGGGCGCAAGACTGTTGGAAACAAGTGGGTTTTAAAAGTCAAGCGCAAGGCAGACGGGTCAATTGACAAGTATAAGGCACGTCTTGTGGCGAAAGGCTATACCCAACTGCGGGGTGTGGACTATGAAGACACTTTCTCCCCAGTGGTGAGATTTGCTTCAATTCGCCTGATCCTAGCTATTGTCGCCCAGCAGGATTTAGAACTTTTTCATATGGATGTTAAGACTGCGTTTCTCAATGGAGAACTAGACGAAAAGATTTATATGGCTCAACCTGAGGGTTTTGAAGTCAAGGGACATGAGCGCAAAGTTTGCCGGCTCAAACGTTCTATATATGGTCTCAAACAATCGTCTAGGCAGTGGTACTTTAGGTTTCATCATGCCATTACCTCTATAGGTTTTGAAATGATTGAACAAGACCATTGCGTTTACGTAAAACGATCCAAGAAAAATATTCTGATCCTTTCTTTGTATGTGGATGACATTCTTTTAGCTGGGAATGACATGAGTTCCATTGTCGCCACTAAGCAGTGGATGTCCTCAACTTTTGAGATGAAGGACATGGGAGAAGCTAATTATGTGCTCGGGGTTAAAATCATACGTGATCGTCCAAAGAGACTTCTCGGTTTGTCTCAAGAGACATATATCAAGAAGGTCATTGAACGATTCCGTATGCATAACTCAAAACCCATAGACACTCCAATGGACAAGGCGTGTACTTTAACAACAGACCAATGCCCAAAGAATGATGAGGAAAAGAATCGGATGTCCAAAGTGCCTTACGCGGCTGCAGTTGGGAGTCTGATGTACGCTATGTTGTGTACGCGTCCAGACATCTGCTTTGCCGTTGGAATGGTGAGTCGTTATCAGAGTAATCCTGGACCCGCTCATTGGAATGCGGTGAAGAGGATTCTTCGATACTTACGTGGAACCGCTGATCTCGTCCTGTGCTATCATGGTGGAGACTTGAGATTGAGAGTATACAGCGATGCTGATTGGGGCGCTGATAGAGATGAGCGCATATCCACTTCAGGTGGAGCTATCTCTTGGTACAGCAAGAAAAAGTCTTGCATCGCCCTATCCACGATAGAGTCGGAGTATGTTGCTTGTTCAGCAGCAGTCCAGGAAACTGTTTGGTTGAGGTCATTCTTACAGGCTCTAGGGGTTACAGCTCATGCAGATGAGTCTGTCACTGTTCACTGTGTCAATACAGCTACCCTAGATTTTGTAACGGACCCCAAATATCAAACACATAGGCTTTCGTTATCACTTCATTAGAACTTTAGTTGCGCAAGGAGAGGTGACCATGAAGCATATACCTACTGGCAGAATGGTGGCTGATCCTTTGACCAAGCCTATTGCTAGAGATGTTTTCCTTTCTCACATTAGGAGTATGGGACTACGTAGGTTTTGATATGTTTATGGCATCTTATGTACTTGACATTATTTATTACATTAAATTTTTGTTCCTTGATTTGAGTTTATTATGGAATGAATGAATAATCTTTGTGATTACATATACATCCTTATTGAGAGTGTCACCAGGCTCGAATTGACCCACTCACACGGGTAATTCACCTTGGCGCTAAGATAGCGAGCAAGATGAGACATAATTGTCTTAAGCGCCAAGTGGGCGAATAAGATGATACAGCTTATAAAGCAAACATGTCGCCTTAGTTGGAGCTAAGATGAGACCTAAAAAATGTAGGTCGATCATAGAGTATCTCCACAACTCTATGTAGCCTGCTTACAGCCGAATGTGAGATTTCAGGCAGGCACTATGAGAGTGACTGGGCTGAAAAACTCAGGTTAGGCGCTTGTACAGCGACTAGACTTAGATTCGTATGGCGTATTTTATTATACATTTATGTGACACGCCCTTGCGGGTTACGCCATAGCATGCAAATCATACTGCATGTGCTAAATGCAGACCGACAGTGGGAGTGACGAATGAATCCCTGCTTCGTCACTGTGTGAGCCACTTGGATCAAAATTTTTGATCCTATATGGTACCCTTTTCACCTTAGACTATGTCATGAAGAGGATACTCAATGTCGCTACTTTAGCATGTACCCTTGGATCATGGATGATGCGGTCTCGCGGGGCATGTCTAGGAAAGCGGTTGGGTCTAATTGGAATGACATGAGGGCTTTGGGAAGAAAGTTCAATATTACATCATGTTGTGTGATTCATAGCCCGGGCGACTTTGTCGATTTTCGTTTCGATATGAGTCATGAATACATAACATATGAGAGGTTTAACACTGCTCACTATGAGGGATTTGAGAGTGTTTAATCTGGTGTAGTTGAACTATCTGGGGTACATACGAGATTTTTTTAGAGTGATGTATTGTGTTAGTTTGGTGATAACTTAATACAATACTCCTCAACTGGACATCCTTTCTCGTAGGTCGCACGTTCCATTTCCTGTATGAGGAGATGAGTGGACGAGAGATAAAGAGGGACTGTACGATTTATTTGCCCTGTCTGTGGGCGAGTGGGAGCTGTTAATAAATTGGGTCAATGGACCCATTATCCGCCCACTAACAGATAATGTGTATTTGTTAGTTTGGATAAATACAGTTATTTAGAGAATATTTATCTCTTAAGTGTTTGAGATAAATACAATCTTTATCTCCTAAGAGTTGGAGGTAAAGCCAGTCTCTAATTGTATCTCTATATAAAGGCTAGAGATATCCCAATAAATCACAAGTCAATAGTAATAACCCTCTCTCTATAACACTCTCTCTAGAGCAATCACCAAGCTCTAGGATTTGGTTCGTGGACGAAGAACTCGACTCTAGTAGTCGTTTTCGTACCTGCGAAAAAGATCAAGCGTGTTGGAGGCTCGTAATAACAAGGATCCTACGTCGGAATATTCAGAGACTTCATACGGTATGTTTCCAAACCCACTACGTGTTACGTGGTAGCGCAATAATTGTTGTAATCGTTTCAACAGAAAGGAACTAAAATAGAAAAGGAAGAGATAAAAAGAAATTGTTGTGGAAAAGGAGAGATAGAAGGAGAGAGTAAGGGCTAAAATTGGAGACGTTTCCAATCTGGAGAAGTGCGATTTTTTGATAAGCCTCTACCATTTTTTTCTTCAATTTAATTTGTGTTGCTGAGATTGTGTGTACAGGGGTAAGGGAAAAAGGGAGTTGCCGAGGTGTGCATTGTGTGCTTGTTGCGTGAAGGTTGGGCTGTATATGTGTGTATAGCATGTGTGTAATTAGCATGGAACTGTTAATATATGAGTGTGTGAGTGCGTGTGAGGGGTGAGTTTGGGGCAGCCATGGCCGTGAAGTGGGTTGGTGTGTGCTTGTGTGACTGAGCATGAAAAGAAAATAGGAAAAACACTACTGTCGCGAGGCAGTGGGTGTAATAAGTTTGCTTTTGTATGAGTTGACAAAAAGAAAATGTGGGTGTGGCGGTAATGGGTTGTGAATTTTGTGTGTGATTGTGTGTTATGTGTGTATGAGTGTCAGTGTATATCTGGTGTGTGTTAATGGAGTGGAATATGGGTGTGCAGTGTATAGGTATGGGACATGTGTGTGCGTGTAAGTGGTTTGAGTGTGTGTGTGTGGTGTGCATGAATGTATAGATTAGTTTAGTGTATATATGTACGTTAATAGAATGAATTGTAGTGTGCTAGGGGTGAAAGTGAAGCAGTGTGAACAGTAACTGTGTATTTTGGATTTGCATAGAGGTGTGAGGAAGAATCGAAGAAGTGGATTTTGGGTTGTGCAATAAAAGTGATACATTATGCGTGCACAGTTGTACCATGAAGTTGTGGGGCATCGTGCATTTATCGTAAATTATTAAAAATTTATAGGAAGTTTCTTATAGTAATTTTATAATTACTGGTAAAATTTTAGATTTTTCTAAAATTGTTTGGTATTTTTAATAATTTTCATAATTTTAGTTTTCATAAAATCTATTTGGAGTCTTTAAAATTCTTAAATAAATCAGTTTCAGTTTTTGTAATTTTTTAAGTTGATTTGGTACTAAATCCATATCTCATTTGATTTAGCAAAATGGATAATTTTAAATTACTTTTGGTATTTTTTAAACCCTAATTTCAGTTTCAGTCTTTTTCCCTTGTATTATAAAGCTATTTCAAGAATTATGAGAATTTTTATTGGGTTAGAAATATTAAAGGCTATTTTTGTCTTTTTCTAGTATTTAAGAAAATTAATTTAATTTTAAAATATTCAAAATTTCAGAAAACTCATTGTAACTTGTTAAGCTGTTTTAAGCAATCAAAATTATTTACAAAGATTTATTATGAATTTTTAGGTGTCTTAATGCCTTATAGAAAATGCGGGGTTATTGGTTAAGTTGGTCGTTCGAGAGATCCATCGCCTCTTGGTTTAAGTTGAATGTGTCAAAGTGAGTATTTAGCATATGATTCGTAGTTTAATGGGACTAAATTGTATTCTAATAATTAAATTGTCAATTTAAGTTCATTCGAGATTTTGAACGAGGTTGAATAGCAGCGAGCGCATAACTTCGGACTGAGGTAAGAGATTTCTATCCGAAATCCAATTTTATCTAATTATCCTTGTGTATGTATGTGTGTGTCCACACACACACACACATATATATAAGCATGTAGGGTTGGTCATGTCGAAGAGATGCACGTCGCAGATTTATTTTCATCTATCAGAACGACATTTATATGATTATAGTTAAAATTAAACCACTTGAGAAATTCATTACGAGGTCAGCCGGTTCAATTAACATACATATGTCGAGGCTGACAGAGCAGCCAATGTTGCTGAGGCATCTTAGCTGAGATTCTCTCCTAATCAGTCGATTAACAATAGTAGCGCAACGTCGAACTGGATAAGACGCGTCAATTGTTTCCTTTTTCCGGTTAAGAAAAGTAGCGCAACATTAAACTGGAAAAGCTTTGGACTTTGTTCTATGCTTCGAGTGTGTGTCCGTTCATATGCGAGACACATCTTTAATGCTTCACGTATAGCTACGAGTCAGGTTGAGTTCCCATGGGTTTAACCAACCCCACCCACTTGGCTGGAAATGGGTTAGGATGGATTGGTGAATACTATCGTGGGATATATTGAGTTCGGTTTTAAAGCCCATTTGTGTATAATATCATATTTTGGTGGTTTCCATGAGTCAGAACCACCACCTGCCGTAGCACCACTGGCAACCATCGGCAGCTACCGTTGCGGCAGCACTACTTACCTCCGTTGCCCACACCAACATTGGCCAGTCGCCGCCGCCTCCATTACCAGCAGTTGCCACCTCCGCCTGACGTTGCTGGCACTGCTAACTGCCGTCACAACTTTCGGCAGTTGCCTCCATTGTTGCTACCAGTCACCACCACATACCACCGCCGATCACCACTACCAACAGCCACTGCCATCCACCACCACACTTCTTTTTTAGTATTAAATATTTTTCTTGCTTTGTTTTCATCAAGTTATTCATACCTAGCTTAGCCCCATCAATTCAACCCACGAAATACAATTTTTCTGAGATTAACATAGACTAGAATTTAAAAGCACGAGTTTACTTGGGTTGCATTTCTATCCAACCTAGCTCACCCAAGTTGCATACCTACAAGCCCATGTATCCTCTTAATCGCTAGTGAATTGTTCTAGCTTTGATTTCAAATTGGCCAAGAGTAACCTATGAATCCTTAAATTCTGGAACCGTATCTCAAGTTCGGAACAAACTTTTCTCTGCGACTAACTTTAATAATAAGGGACAACTTACAACGTTATTTCATAGTTGAGGGGCTCAGCTGGTACTGGTAACAACAGCGATCTAGGTGACCCTACTTCAAAGTTCTCCAGGGTGAGTAATTACCTATTGACGTTATTGTGGAGCAAGAGACTGGAAACAAGAATACAGTCAGAAGCACTTTTAAGGCTTCCATAATTTCATCGTGCAGTCTTCGCTATAAGTGGCAACAAGGTTCCTGTGCGGGTGGTGAGTAATACCAATGACATCCTTCTCATGCACCTGCCAGCAAGAACACACGTACTGAAATTTCTCTACCAAACAAACAAAAGGTATTTTGTAGAAAGACACTAACAACTAGACAGGTTAACATGTCAAGTTCTTTTATGTCCCATGATTTCCCCAGCTTCTATTCCCGAAACCTACTTCAGAATCCCAGATGCATACTCTGCTAAACAAAGGCGATGAAACGGAAAAAAAAAAAAAAACGGCTAGTCTTGCACATGGAACATGAACTGATAAAAGAGAGCCTGAAATGAGAGAACCTAGTAAAACATGGAGAAAGTTCACACATAAACTACCATTACGATCAAGAGATTAGAGGCTATCATTGTAAAACATCTCAACAAAAGATGCAAGAGTTAATTTCGAAGATAATCGCTCCCAATTGTCATTGGAAAGACATCCAACAATCTTAGAACACTTAAAACGAGAAAATGTCAAAGCATGCTGTTTTTGTTGTATAAAATCGGAACCATGGAGGATAGTGCAGTCTATCATCTCCTTAGCCGTCTAAACCCTACCTTCATTAGATGCTCCAGTTTGCCAGACTGGATGCTGAAACAGTACATAGTTCTGCATGTGGTTTAAAAAGTCAGTCAGTACTAAAATTAGTAGAAAGTAAGATAAACAATACCAAGAACCATTAACATCCATTTCCCCTTCCCTGTGGACATAATTCAAATAATAGCATTAATCATTTTATTCGATAAACATATGAAAGGAGATGATTCTGTATACGGGCGAAGAGATCTGTAGGTTATGGTTGACAATAAGTATGGTATAACAGGGAGGAAAAGCTGATGACCTTGATAGGAGTGTGTCTAAAGACAGCCTTAGCATTATAGTCTTTATCTTCATCATCCAGATTGAATTCACACGGAATCCAATCTAGGAATTTCAGGAATAATCCCAGGGTACAATAATTTATATCACAAAGCGAGTGAAATCTTCTCACTCCGATCTTAATTGTTCCTACTTTTGCAATAATTCCCTCTTTGGAGATACTAATACACAGGGAATGGAAGTATAGCTCCATGCTCACCACTTATTGTCCTCAAACTCTACTACAAAGATAAAGATGCAACTAAAGATGGAGTGGATACGTAGATACTACTCTCCACGTCTTCCTCCTCCCTATGAGTTCTCTCGGTGTTTCGATCTTTCTAAATTAGGTTAGTCATAATGCCAACTGAATTGGAGAACTGTAAATCCTGGAGTTACGGAAACAGAGTTTTACAACAAAAACTAAGTTAATACACGATAACTATATTTCCAACTAAAGTAGATTCCAATCCTAGTTAGAGTAGGACATAAGTCTTACTCCGAGGCAATGTATTTCCAACTGGATCCCCAACTATGAAAAAAGGAATTTGCACAAAAGAAAAACGAAAAGAGAAGAAAAAAGTACATTACAATGAGATTTGATACAACGGGAACGCATTTGTTCGTTAATTATTCCCACTCTCAGCTGTAAATTTGTACTTTATCTTAAGAGTGTTTCCTTTTTGTGATTATCTGCAACCAGCTAAACAGAGTGGTACCAAAAAGGGCTATTTTTGCAGTAAACTTTCTTGAAAGGTAACATTAGCAAACGTATAGACAATAGCAACAAGGACAGGAACTCCTACTTTTAAAAAGCATCAGGGTGGAAAGTCCACACGAACATAAATATCGCTTCACTCATGAATATACCTGTCTTCGCCAACACAATAAATCCATTCCCCTTTAGGTGATACACAAGCAGCCACAAAATCTCCACCTTCTCTTTTACCAGATGAGAAGCTCTTTACAACCTGCACAAACATAGAGAAGGATTTCAGAGTATTAGCATTTCGGTTAAAGGAACTTTTTCTGTTAGTTTTTTAAATAGTTCCCTGTTAGCTGTAGTCTTCTTCTACTTCATCATCATCACCATTCAAGCTTTCCTTCGCAACTAGTTGGGGTCCATTCCCCCCATCTGAGAATACGTTCTCCATGAAATTTCTAGCAATAAAGTCTTTCCTAACTACTTCTCCCCAAGTTATCTATCCCTACCTCATCTTAACCCATCAAGTTCATACAAATCACTTCTTCCTACGGGCGAGTTTGAAGGACTGCGCTGGATATGACCAAACCACCTCAAGCGATGCTCCATCGTCTCTTCCTTAATCAGTGCCACCCTGATTTGTTAAGGATATCCTCATTATTTCATTTCTGCGGCCGCACATTCACTTTTATGTATGGTGTTTCTTAGTGGCTCAACATTCACTGTAATCCTATAAGTTTTCTCCTCAACTAGTAAGGAATGTTCCAATCACGCAGCAAACCAGAGGCAAACCTTCACTGTGGACAACCTGCTCTTATATCACATGCAACAGCCTTGTCAACCTCTCCGTTCTAGTGCAATGTTGATCCAAATATACCTCCTCCCCGGACCTTCTCCTAATTATACCATATTGAATTCCAAGTACTGTGTTAGTCCTGTTTAACCTAAGCCTTTGAATTCTAAATTACTTCTCCATAACTTAACTAAAACTTTTTCCGTTTTTCTATTGAGGAGCGTACCAAATCAATCCCTCCCTCCCTCTCCCTCCACAGCATCTCCACCACACCAGTAGACAACCATCAACCACCCCCACGCTGCCTTCTCTGCCATTTGTCCCAGCCTGCCCACCACCGGCCATCTCCTGGTAAACATCCCACACTCCTTATGCCGTGAAAGGCTCAGCATATCGCCTCTATACAATACCTATTAACACCACTATACTTTTCAGCACAACAGTGACCATCATGATCACCCATACAATCAAAAAATAAATGAACTCCTATGAAAATCTGATCCAAGACAGTTCCAGATCTCCAATTTTTTTCCTTTGGATCTTGCTTTATATAGATGTCGATTTTGACATCATAAAAATCAAATCTGCAAATTAGATAAGACGATCAATAAATTTTTCGAACATGCTCAACCCATCTCCAAATCCTCTACATAAATCTAAATCGGGAATTGAAGTTCAGCTTTGGGTGGAGTTGTGCAGTGTAAAGTGCGATGGCCGATGAACCAGAAGAAGAGGAAGAAATAGACCTTTTTATCCATCTCAAAAAAAAATAAAAATTGGATTTAAACATTACAAGCCGAAAGAAACAAAGTTTCACGTTCGGCTCTCTTCCGTGTGACAAGGAAGGCCCAGTGGCAGCCACTCAAATCATCACCACCTGGCCATTTTTCTTATTAGGAAAAAAAAATTATGTAACAAACTAAGACATTAAACAAAAGGATTTGCAAATAAAAATGCCCATGAGTATCGTAGTTCGAATGGTAGTGAAGAAACTTGTTTGCCCTTCACTTTTTGTCAAAGACACGAGAGAATAGATAGAGGAAATGGTTTGGGCGATGAGGCAACCAATTTGGTACATATGAGGCAGAAAATCAAGCCTTGTAAACTGAGAGCATTCCCTATATTACATGTAAAATCGAAGAGACAGATTTGCACTTAACCCCGAGAAGTATGGCAAATGAACTTTCACCTTGACTGAACTGCAATGAACTGTTGCGCCACTAGAAGTTCATCTTTACTCGAGTTTTTAGACACGAATTTTCAACAAACCTCAAGAGCTTCGATGAAGTTTTACTAGAACAACTATAAATTTTGAATAAACAGGAAAAGCAAAACCTTTTCTAGCAATTGCAACTCAGTTCCACTGCGTCATTTGTGATTGCAAGCGGTCAAGCTACAACCAACCAACAGCTTTTGCAGATTCACAATTAGAATCACAGGAATGTAACACCCATCTCTAAAATGGCTTATGCACTCCATGACTTCCTTACTTTTAAGTCTGGGCATGTGACGAGCTTCTGGCGTGGCTGGTATATCACATACTTGTTCACTACGTGTTTTCTAGAGTTGTCATGCGACCGAGATCACATTATACTGTAGTTGTCAAGAAGGGAAGCTTTGTATTATAAAGAATCAACCAATTAGGTGTGCAGGACAGGCGCTTAGAGATGACTAACTTCTTTTTGAGCAACCTCAGTCCCTCGCAATTGGGACATTCGAGGTTGTCAACTCAGCAACATTCGTCAGACAAATGCAACGAACTTGAATGGATCTTCCACAGCTCCACTACCTAGACAAAAAATGAACCTTACCCACCCTGCTCCCAGCACTCACACATAATGCGTACAAACATTAGAAACATGAAATATTGACAAAATATTCCTAGGTCTAGATTGCGTACATAGCAAGAGAATTACCTGTCCTTGAAGGGTCATGAGGTATATCGATGACGTCTTGTTACACACAATTATGTGATCAGTAGTTTTATGGAAAAGATGAACAGAGTTTACAGATGCATCACCTCCCTAACAGTCAATTAAAAAAGAAAGATGATAACAGTTAGCTGAAGAAACATGAGAAACAACCATAAGCAGCAAGTTTTATAATGCACATTCCCAAAACTAGACGATGAATACCCTTAGCGGAGGAGGTGGCTTAAATGTCTGCAGGCAATCTGTAGTCTTCACATCCCAAACCTATAGAAGGCACAAATGCACAATAGAACCATAATGCAGACAAAATAATGGGAAAATCTTTTATGCCTGGCCCCTACTCTACAAGAGCTTCTAGAAGCACCTTACCTTGACCGAGCAATCACTAGATGCAGTGATGATGCGAAGTCCATCACTTGTAAATATGGCATCATTCACATAAGATGTATGGCCGCGAAATTCCTTTAAGAGCTTACCCGACTTTAATCCATGGATTCTAGATAAGCAGGGGGGCAAAGAGCAACACAAAATTTAGTTTACAGAAATAATGCTGTCAATAAACAAATAGCTACCAAACTCATATAGGCAAGCAATGAATGACTCAACAGTATAAAGGTAAGAACTATGGGTTGAAAATAAATAACTACATTAACATGACCCTTTAACACTTAATAGCCAATTCTCAATTAAAAGAACCTTGCAGTTCCATCAAATGATGTGCTTAATAGCTGAGTTCCATCTCGAGAGAAGACCAGACTAGTGACACCCTGAGAATGTGCACGTTCGAGACGGCGCAAGCATTGACCAGTCCTTATCCTCCAAACCTACAATCAATATGCAAACAGGGTGATATAATCGGACTTTAAAATCTATATCTATACATATATAAAAGCACGTATGGGCTTAAATGGCTAATCTTTTCTTTCCTTAAATTACCCTTTTATAATTGATATTTCCATAAAAAATTAAAGGTGAGTAAGTGTGTTTTTGACTTATAACATTTCTTTCCCATGAAATAACCTTTCTAAATTAGAGTTTTATTTAAAAATGAGGGTGTTTTGGACTTCTTATAAGATATCAAACATCTTTCCTTAAAATACCATTATTAGAATATATGTTTTTGTTAGAGTTAAGGATTGTTTTGACTTTTGATTAAAAACTTTTCTTTTCATTAAATACCTATTTTTGATAAGTGTTTTAAAAAATAAGGGTTTTTTTTTTACTTTTCATATAATATCATGTCTCTTTTGTTAAATTATCTTTATTGGAATATATGCTTTTATCAAAGTAAAGAGATGTTTTGACTTAAACTACAATAGAGTTACTACATCTTATCCGTCATATTCGATTAAAGAAAACAACTTGTAGAGACCATACTACCTAAACCTACTATATCTTCTCCATCAATTTCGATTAATGAAAACAACTTGTAGAGAACAATATTTTCTATTACCTTCAAAATAAACAATAATCTACTTAAACTAGATTGAATATTTTATCAGAAACTTAATCCTTTGTACATTTTGTAATTCAAATTTGTATGTTGATGTGTATACTACAAATTTTAATTATTAGGCATGTACATATATTTCAATGCAAAATTTTTTGTACATTGAAACTATCATAAAACTGAAATTTAATTTTAGATTTCAATTACAGACATATTGGTGTAAGAAAACTATGATAAAACTGGAGTTTCTTTAGAAAATTTTAAATGCATAAGAATTGATTTTATCATCCAATTTTGTTCCTAATTATAATCTGAGTTCGTGGCAAGTACATGATCCTATATTCAGATTAGAGTTATTTCATGACAACATATTCTTCATATGGTTATTGTCTTTCTATGATGCATTGTATCCTGAGGTATCATATATTTACATGATAACATGTTTCATATGGCTATTGTCTTCACATATTTCACTCTTATAAAGTGATAGGATTAGAGGAATCTCAATTAATGAAGACTTCAATTTTTTTCGGCCCAAATGATTAATAACTTTTTTTAACTTGAAAACTCTCAAGTTTTATATGCAAGAGGTTAAATAACTAATTATTTTTTTAAAATATTCTTTTTAAGTTAAAAAAATTCTCTAAATGTTTTGACTTTTTAAAAGGTGAGGCTAAATTACTACTGTTTTGGCTAAGTTTAAATATTTTGACGCTAAAGAGGTCCATTAATGCATCATTTAGTGACAAAAGACTATTAATATAACCAAAACGGGTAACGATCTCGCCCCAGCGTACAAAATAATCTCAAGTGATTCAAATGGTTACATATTTTTTCATTAAAAATACCCTTTTAGAAATAAAAAGGTTTACTAAACTTAAGTGTGTTTTTACTTTTAAGAAGGTGAGCCTAAACTACAATATTTTTTGTTAATCATAAACAATTGGCTACTAAAGAGGTTAAAAGTTCATTAAGGCATCTTTAAGTGACAAAAATGCGAGAGTAGATCTAGCCTAATCGTATAAATATGATAGTAAGTCTCTGTTCACTTTTAAAGAAAACCTTATCAAAACATAACCTTAAAACTTATCAACATCAAAATCGATAAAATGAGCACCTTAATTGTCCCTGTTTCTTAAAGAACTGTTCCTAAGTCCCAATAGTCTCATGTTTTTTTTCTATAAATTAAGGTGCACCAGCTATTGCCTCTATTAACTTTTGCATATAACTACAAATTTAAATTTATTGACATATGATAAAGCCAGAATATCTACAAGTTTGACTAGGTGGATTCTTATAATTTTGGGACTCATGTTCTCGAGGTTAGGGTGAATTACAGTTAATGATAGTAAATTTTAAAAGATAAAGCCATAGTGATCCGTTACAAAAAAAATTTTCTTATGTCGATACGTACTTTTTAAATGTTGATACTCCCTTCATTTTGTATCTACAAGGCATATGAAATATAAAATTTTACAAATCCTAAATTTTCAAATTAGGGTTTTAACCCAAATTCTCCCCCCATCCCGTCACTGCACCTTCCTCGGCAAGCACTAAGCGGAAAAGTCGGCAAACTGGCTCTGCCTTACTAACCACATCATCCCAGCACCAGCGAACGTCAATGGTGGAAGGCTACTCTAGTGGTAGTTAATAATGGCAGCTGCCATGGTGTTGCATAATAGTTTGATGCAAAAAAGAAATTTTATACTTCTTCCAAATTTTAAACCCCAAATTCAAATTTTCATTTATGTTCATTTGGGTTGTTGAATTGCGATGGTTTGTTGCAAGTGAGTAGGTTGAGAAAGCCATGACGGTTGATTGGGGTGAGAAGGCTGAAGAAAAGTAAAAAAGTTAAAGAACATAATGATGGTGGGATGTAATTATGGCTGTGGTTGTGGCCAGTTGGGGGGGGGGGGAGGAGAGGGAAGGGGCGTATGTGTGTGGGTATGTGTGCTTATCGTCTATGTGTGTGAATGGGTGCACGCGTGTGTGGATGCATGTATATGTTGTTTTTGTGTGAGTTGGAGCTCAATAATCTAAATGGATGATGGTGGTGGTAGTAGTGGTGGGGCTATGTGGGTGAGATGAACGGATGAGGAATGACATTTGAAGAATTACATTCCTAAGTGACGGGCATTTCGATCTTTACATCCTTTCAGTATTATCGTTCGGTCAACGGACATAAGTGTTATTTGTTCTAACTAATGGGCATACTTGTAATTTTACCCTAACCTCAAAGTCATGGATGTAATTAACCCTATAGTTTTTTTAACTCTCAAATGCCATAGGTAATATGTTTTTTTTTCTTTTTATTTTGATGATACAGGTCTCTATTTAATGAAGGGCTAATTACACCTATGTCCCTGAGGTTAGGGGGTAATTACAGGCAAGGAAAATAGTTTGGACAAATTACACTTATGTCCGTTGACTAAACGGAATCATAAAAACTTAACGATTTTAATGAAAAGACTTTATTGCCCCTAAGTTGGAACCTTATTTATTTTTCAATGCCACTATTTCATCTTCTTCCATTAATGCCATTACTCTTCATCTTATTTTTAATGCCATTATTACTCTTCCCCCCAACCCCTCCACCCCCAACCCATTTGGCCATTTTTATCTCAAACACCGTCGGCAGCACCCCTTCGCATGTGCCTCCCTGTCGCCGCACCCTTCGCATGTGCCTCCCTGTCGCCGCACCCTTCCCCTTCCCCGTTGCCGCACCCTTCCCCTTCCCCGTCGCCCCCACCCTCCCCCTTCCCCTTCCCCGTCGCCGGCGTTGCCTTCCCTCGAGATGGTACCGGTGATAAATCCTAGGCGGTGGTGGCAACGGCGAGATGGTTGCGGCGCGGTGGTCGCGGAGGCGTTAGTGATGGCGCTTGATGAAGGAGCACCGGAGTTGATCGCCGGTGATGGGGCTGCTGACCGGAGTTGCTGGCCGGCGACAGGTCTGTAGGCAACATCGATCAGACGATTACAGTGGTAGCGGCACGGTGGCTTCGGCGCGATGCTCGCAGAGGCACGATGAAGGGGCATTTCGGTGAAGGCGCGAGGACTGGAGTTAGTCGCCGGCGACAGATTGTGCGGCCGGTTGTGGGGCTGCCATGGCGTGTAAGAGGAAAGGGACTGTTGGCGTGGGGCGAGGGGAGGGGGCTGCCGACGAGTTAACTGGGGGAAGACAATGAAAATTACGTATATGCAATATATTAAAAACTACTCAGTATATACAATGAAAATTACTCAGTATATTAAAAACTTTAAAAATTACTCAGTATATACAGTATAAGGGTAGTTTTGTCATTTTAAAAATATGTATTACTGACATCATAAAAAAGTACACCTTTTGGATAAAATCCTGACAGATGGACACAGGTGATACATTTGAAACACTTTTGGTCACGGAATGTTACATTTTAAAACTTAGTATCCTTGACTATCATTACCTCCAAACCTCAGAGACATAGGTGTAATTAGCCCTTTAATGAATGATCTGGGTTACAAATTATTCTTAATGAACTTTTGTTGAATTTGTATCTATATTAAAATTGTAATGCGTATATATAAATATAGGGTGAAAAACATAAGTTTGTGAAAATTATTGAAGTTAGGGCTAATTACACGTATGTCCCTGAGGTTAGGGTGTAATTACAGTCAAGGACAATAAGTTTCAAAATGTAACACTCGTGTCCATCCGTTAGGGTTCCATCCAAAAAGTGTATGAAAATCAATACGTATTTTCAAGATGACAATACTGCCCTTATACTGTATATTTTTAAATTAAGATTTCAAACCTACTTTGACAAATTAGGGTTCAAACCCTAAGTCTCTTTCTCTCCAACTCTCTCATCCACCTTGCCCCACCTTCCCCACGCCGTAGCAGCCCCCCGTCTCTCTCCTCACTCTTCATCTGCCTGAGTATGTGGTGACGCCTCGCTCTTAGTCGTGGTGGTCAACAAACCATGGTGGTTGTAAAACGCCGAATCTGCTCATGCCGTTCTAGGACCATTTTTTTTGGCGTGGGTGTTTGCTGGTGTATGGTCAGCCGCGGGTTAGATCGATCTGGTCAGTAACAGGTGGATCTGATTGGTTGGGCCACGATGGGGGATGCGGTGGTAGGGGGAGGTGTGAAATGGGTTGACGAGGGGATGGGTGGAGCCGAATGGGGACTGCGACGGGGGCGGGGGAGGATGGGAGCAAGGGGATGGTTGAGCGACGGGGTAGGAAGGATGGTTGGGGGGACGAGGGGTTGGGGGCAGCAACGGTAGGTTGGGGGGACAGTAGGGGCGGCGGCGGCGGGATGGGAGAAGTTGGAGGGAGAGAGAAAGAGAGACTTATGCAATCTGTTTCCACAAAAAAAAAAATTGCAACCAAACCAAGAATAAAAATGCAAATTTGAAAAAAAGGTTTAAATCTATAATTTGAAAAAAAAAGGTTTAATTGTTGTTAGAGATCCTATTTTAGAAATTAGGGTTAGATCAACCCAAATTTGAAAGACAGAGAAATAAATTAGGGTTTTAACCCAAATGGCATTTGAGAGTTACATTACAAACTAATGGGCATTTTGGTCATTTTATCTAAACCGTTATGCATTTTGGTATTTCCGTTTGGTCAACGGATACAAGTGTAATTTGTCCAAACTATTGTCCTTGAGTGTAATATCACCCTAACCTCAGGGATACTGTTGTAATTAGCCCTTAAAGTTACTTAGTTCATTAGCATTATCTAATATCAACTTTGCACATACATTTTGTAGTATGGATTTCAAAAGGACACACAAAGACGCATATGTATATATACTTTTTAGATGAATAGGTAAAGTCTGTATTAACAATAAGAATCTTAAGACAAATATATGCTAAATTACATCTACAACTAAATTAATAGTCTTTTTTTACTACTACGATGAACAAAGTCATGCTAGATAAATATAAAAGAGAGCTTTAGAGTACACTATCAAGAGAAACTTAGACTACATTATAGATATTTTAATTGAAAAGTAGAAAAAAGAAAGGGCTAATTACACCTATGTCCCTGAGGTTAGGGGTAATTACAGTCAAGGACACTAAGTTTCAAAATATAACATACCGTGACCAAAACCTTTTCAAATGTATCACCCGTATCCATCCGTTACGGTTCCGTTAAAAAATTATGCTTTTTGGCTGATGTCATTCATGTGTATTTTCTAAATGCCAATACTACCCTTATATTGTATATACAATAAAATTTATTATTTTTTAATTAGGGTATACACCTAATTTTCAAAAAGTTTCTCTTCCCCAATAGAAACCCTAAATCTGAAATTGCTGCCAGCAATCTCCCCTCACCCGCCCGCGCCGCCGGCAGCCTCCCTCGCCCCCACCACACCGACAGCCTCTTCCCACACCACCCCACCACGCCAGTAAGCCCGTCCCCCACCCACACTGCCGGCAATCCCTTCGCAAACCCCTCTCCCTCTCTCTCTATCTGCGATAAACACCTCACAACTCCGCCGCTCTCATCCTTCCTCCGTCACCACCGCCGATTTACTCTGGTATGTGGTGACATGGTGGTGTAGGTCCTATTTGGTCTAGTTAATTTTCAGTGTGAGTGTGTGACAAACCCCGACGGCAAAGTCACTAACCCCGACGGCAAAACTCTTGACTCCCATGCCCGTCACAACCCAATCGTGGAACACCAAGCACCCCAAAACCCCGGTAACTTACCCTGCAGCAAGCTTCCACCCAAATTCGGCACCGGCAAGCGTGAAAAACACCAAGCTTCCACCCAAACTCTTGTACTGGTGCTGTTGTGTGTGTGTGTGTGTGTGTGTGTGCAAATTAGGGCTTTGAAGCCCTAATTTGCAGAGCAAAGTCGCCGGAGCCCATGCCAATCGAGCTGTGCTCCGCCGCCGTCACCGGCGTCAGGTAAAGATAAAAAACAAAAATGGGAGGGGCAGAGTGGGTATTTTATTTTAAAGTCAGGGGCAATCAAATCTTTTTGTCAAAACCGTTAAGTATTTTTGTATTCCGTTTGTCAACGGACAGAAGTGTTACATTTTGAAACTGTATCCTCGCGTGTAATTACCCCCAAACCTCAGGGACATAGGTGTAATTAGCCCAAAAAGAAAGTATAATTAAGATTAAGAGTCGTACAAATTGTACTCAAACGTTGGAACTTAAAGATAGAAAAAGTTGAAAAGGACTTGCTTTGTACTTTAATCCTAAAATAAGTGATACATGAAACTTAAACTCCCTTCGTCCCAAATTATTTGATCATATTTCACACACGTTTGTTTAAGATATAAGTCTTATTTTATGAGTGTCTCATTCTATCCCAAAAGAGAGAGGGACATGACGAAATTGATTCAGTAGAGAAAAATGGGTTGATGAATGACTAAATATGGAGAGAAGTAGAATAAAAAAATGTCTACAATGGGTAAACATGTAAAAACATCTACAAAATCTTTTTTAATTTGAAAAACTGATCAATTTTTTTAGGACAGTCAAAAAAAAATGGGACTGAGGGAGTTATAGAATAGATCATTATTAAAAGTAAATAAACTGCAGGGAATATTTTGACCCCCAATAATCATCGCTACAAGAAATGGTCATAACTGGGTAGAAAGAAACATGATAGGTAATGAATGATACTGAAAATTATAAGTGATGATATTTTGAACTTTAGTAGTGATGCTTGCAGAAAAAAAGTGCCAATACTCTAATATAAACAATTGATATTAATTATCTCTAAAAACTTTTTTCACTTTTATCATTGTACAATCAAACTTGTAGTGTTTCGTGAGAATTAGATATTTGTGGGAGATGATTGAGACTATTGCAATGCCAGTGTACCTTAGATAACAGGATATAATATGAAACAGTCAAGACTTCTGTTTAGTGGCAACTTGATGTGACGAAAAAAAATAAGTGTGACAAATAGTAAGAAAATATATGTGATAATTGACATGAAAAATTAGGGTGAAAGTAAGACCATGTTTTGGGTAATGAACTTTTCATATTTTGAGTATTTGATTAGTAGCTAACAACTGATTTGTTATTATCGTTTAATTATAATAGTCATATTGATTAATTTTAATTATTTTTTAACCAAAATTTAGAATATTCTTATTTCAAATCACTATATATCGTGCAAAGCACGTGGTCCTTACTAGTATTGTTAAAAGTAAGAAAAAGTAGCCAGTGAACTAAAAAATATATAAGAGCAACACAAACATGATAATTCCTAAATGTCTATCAGAATTTCTTACTAGCATTAGAAATCTTTCATAACCAGATATTACCACCAACACCAGAACCAAGGCTGTTTTACAATTTACTTCAACTGAAAAATTTAGGCTGTAAAGAAGTCCCACAACTTTCAAGTTTTTCCAACTTCACAGAAAATTATTGCTTAGACTTGTGAGAAGACACAGAAGATTCACTGGCTGACAAGGTTATAATTTCAAATTTTACTAGAACATGATAAACTATATCAGAACACTGACTTTTCAGGTATCTAGATAAGGACTGAGGCAAGGAAGAGAATCACATTGATGGGTCAACTCTCCTGTAAAGATGTCTGTCTACATGCTTGATGCCCAGTCGGGAAAAATCTTCTTCCTTCCATGTCTAGGAAAGAATGATCGAAAAGGTAGCTTTCATTCAGGTAATTTGAACCAAGTGACATCAGTTTTGGAAAAAATGGAGATACTTGTTTATCTTCTTTCTTTTTTTTTTTTCCTTTTCTGTTTCTCCCCCCTGCCCCGAACCACCCATCCTCTTTACTTCAGTCAAAAATGAAGTATGCTTTATTAAACTTCTGATTTGTGTCAAAGAAAAGGTAGGTAAGATAATGCCGCAAGCTAAGTCCTCGCGACAAGGACTGCACGAGCGTCAGAATCTTGCATGTCAATGAATCTCTTTTCTTTTTGTGCATGATAAGCAATCAGACGTGTATAATATTGCCACAAGTAACACCTGAAGAACTTCTGGCTGTTGGCAAAACAACAATATACTATGAAATGCTAATGTCTAAACATTCCGAGCACACATAAAACTTACTTTAATTTTACCATCTGTTGACCCAGATGCAAGCATCTCCGAATCTCTACTAAAATCAACACAAAGAACCGCATCCTCATGCATCATAAATGTTTCCTGAAAGTAACTGAAAGTCAGACAATGGGAAACGAGCAAATAGACACGCTTTAAAATAAGCAAGCTACCCATTATCAGCCATTGGTTCATCAAAACAAACCCATTTGATACTTGGATAAGAAAAAATTCAAAAAGATTAACATTTATGTCAACTAAGGAACAGTATCAGGTGCATTTTGGTAAAGACAGAGAGAGGACAGCGCAACTATGGTTAACTCGGTTTGTCTCTAAATCCCACAGAGGAAACTCCCGTTATGTTCACTGTACTAGTAGGGTTTCTTCAGAATAGTCCCTCGACAAATTTATAACACTGATGTTCCTTGAACATTCATCGTTAGCAGAATTTGTCCTTTTGATGACTTTTGTTAGTTTTTAGCCGTTAACGGGAGCCACATCAGGCCCACATGTCATTTCAGCAATTTATCTTCAAATACACCAAGCAAAAACACTCATCCCTATAGAAACCATCTTTCTATGCCCAACTCTCTACTCTCATGCCACTATTGCCGATTATAGCAGCCCCATTTACGGCAGAACCACCAACAACATGAAACTTCTTCACCACTGCAAAATGTGTTTTCCTCACACTGGGATCAACCAAGCATTCTTCTATGCCAACAATTTTACACTATAGTGGACATAATGAGGGTATGATTTAATTTCATAACCAATATATGCACCAGGAATAGGCAGGAAGAAAAGTGACAATGCAACAAGGTAGGAAATTCATCAGATTTCCAAAATTTTCATAAATATAGGTAGTTTCTGAGACAAAGGAGAAGACTTAGTGGCAAGGTACAGATCCAGCCAGAGCAATGGATTACGAGGTGAACTAAGAATTTAGCGATGGGTATCGATCCGATTTTGCAGAAGAGATTGCTAAGAAGTTAGGAGTGGGTAAAGTTGGGTTTCATTTTGGTGGGTCGGGGGGGTGGGGGGGTGGGGGGGGTGATAGTGATTCGATTGATCCAGCTTTGCTTTGAAGTTATAGGTCGCGTGTTGTTGTAGACATCGTGATTTGAGAATCATGAACACCGGTGATCTTTGGTCCAAGAAAAGATGCTTGTCGGGTACAGAGAAATAGAAAGAGGTAGGGAAGGTTAAAATAACGGGCAAAATGGGAGATCAGAAAGAGATGATCTCTTTGCTCGGCTCTTTATTGTTTGGAACGTCAAATAGCATCTTTGCGCTTGATATGAGGCCAATTAACGAGGAAAACTAACAGACGTGACCATAGGAACGAATGCAGCTAACGCTGTTATGGTGGAGGACTTGACTGCTAAAAGAATAGTTCAAGGATTATTCCTATGAAATCCTTATAGTACAGGGACCATGACTGGGAGTTCCATTGAAAAGCAATGCAGGAGACAACCACTAACTTCCAGGCGCATTTTTCCAAGGCTTGCAAAGTTATAGCACTGAACATACACCTCTGCCAAAATATCCCCCAACAATATCAATCGGAATGCTGTAAGTCGATCAAGGCGCGCGCTCAGTTGTCCATTAATTTAGTGATTTGATTTGTTTAAATTAAGTATATTCAAGTGCAGATTATATTGTCAACAAACGAAAAGTGGGATGAGAAACAAACTACTACTTGGGAAAAAGTTGCATACCCTATAAAAACAAAGCGCAAGAAAAGAACATTAACATATCGTGTACATTATATCTCAAAAAATATAAAAAAAAAAGCACAAAAGAATACATCATCAACCAGAACATCTTAGATACAGAGTGCAACTTGTTATACGTACACTAATGCTTAAGCGTAGAAGCATACCTAGGAATGCTCATATTCTTTCGTTTGTTGAATTGCAAACCAAGGAGGAATGTTATTAAGTACTTGGTCTAGAAGAGTTTTTTGAGTAAAAGAATATCCTATAGAGAAGAATTAATACGCTTAAGCAGCATCTTTTGAGAAAAGCTTGGTTGGGGAAGAACTTTCAGGTCAAGGCAATGAGCAAAAAACACCGAAAGATGAACATCAACTTGTTGAGTATAAAATGAAGATTTCAACATGAAGGATTATGTCACCGGAAAAAAAAAGTTTTCAGAAAGTCCAAAATTGGTCAATTCAGAAGCGAAAAAGACCGATGTAGGACAAGAATCAAGTGTGTTCTAGCAAACATGTGCTCAAGAATCCCACAGTTTAGCAGACAAGGGTTAAAGCAGCAATAACAAGCAACAAAACCCATCTTTTTAGCACGCATGTGTATTTTATTTGCTCTCAATGAATTCCTAAAACCGATACACGATTCTGGGATTTAGATAGCCTCTTACATTTATGGCAGCTCTTCTCTCGACCCATATAAATGTCACTTTGTAACTCTTCTAGTCAAAAAATGAAATGTAATTTTCTTCCGTTTCTGAGATCTCTTACACAGGATTCTAGTTGTGTGTTCTTTGCCTAGTGTATTCTAGGTTTTCTTTCACTCAAGGACGTGTTTATTTGTTTTACGTGCTTCCGCTACATTATTTGGTATCAGAGCTGTTGGATAATAAACTCATGTGTCGGTTGTGATAGAAAACATCGGATGTGGGATAAATTTTGATTGGCCTTATAAGACCTTGCCCAAAAACTCAAAGTACCTACTTTGGCTAGCCTTTTTGAGGGAGTCATTGCCCTGTCGTGGGGGCGTAGACAGGGTCATTACATCGGGGGAAACCACCTTATCGACGTTTATTGTGGGGTGAAGGCTTTCATCACCCAACAGAGTTTTGCGATCAAAGAAATCATGAAAGCCAGAGAGTTCGTGCCGAAGATTTTGCTTGCAGTCAACCTATGTGTAGAAGCATTCCCATCGATGATGATATTCTTTGGTTTTTTGAATTGTACACCAAGGAGGAATTTATTGACTGGGTTTTTGGTCTAGAATATTATTTTTCTAAGTATAAGAACATCCCCAGAGAAAATAATTAAATACGCTTGCAATAAGCTTGGGTCTGATGCAGCACAGAAGTGGCGTCAAGGGCAACGGGCTCTAGTATTGCAATGTAAGAATAGAATAACTTGGTGGCCCATAATTTTGCGTATGCTAGTTGAAGAACTCTTTTTGCCAAAATCTTGTTTAACTATATAGTCGGATTAATATCGGCTTTATAGGCTACAGGCTTGAAAATAATTAGGTCGATATTCATGCAATAAGAAAAGATGAAAATGGGCTGAAGTACGATGTTCAAGCACCATATTTTGATAAAAGTTTGGTTGGGGAAGAACTTTCAGGTCAAGACGATATGCATGAAATACCGAAAGATGAACATCAACTTGTTAAAAGTTACAAGATGAAGATTTCAGAGGATGATGCGACCAAAGAATACTTTTACGAAAGTCCGAAGTTGGTCGAATAAGAAGACGAGTTTAGTACCAATAATGTTGAATTTTCTGAAATTATATCTTCTCAAACATTTTGACCGCTTTAAGCCAATCTTCCTCGAGAACTACTACATTGCGGTTGGCATTGCAGTTGCAGAGTAAATTTTGTCAACAACATCAAAAGGAAGACTAAGGAATCAGAAATAGCTTCTATGGCTCCACCATATGATTATAATCACTGCAAGCGGAGAAGTTTGAAGCTCTCCAAGAACCCATTCTGGTGGGGCGTAAGATACCATTTATCGTCTGTGAAATCAAGGGAAAGTTCTTTTCAAGTGGTGGAGACTGATGTAGGACAAGAACACCATTGTTTTAGCACACATCTGCTTGAGAGATTGATGGTGGACAAGAATCCCAGGGAATTTAGCACACGTGGATAAAGGAGAATGAACTAACAGAATCCTGCATTTCTAGCACGCATTTATATCTTACTTGCTTTCAATGAATTCCTATAACCGTTCCACACGATTCTGGGTTTTAGATAGTAGCCCATAAATATTGTCGTTTATGACAGATTTTCACTTGGCCATATAAAGGTTCTCAGTAACTCTTCTAGTCAGACAATGAAATACAGGTTTTCTACGGTGTCCCCTTTGCCTAGTGGATTCTAGGTTTTCTTTAACTCAAGGACGTGCTCCTTGTTTATATGCTTCCACTACATCAGTTAAGGTTTTAACCTACCGGGGTCTGGTAAGCCCGCTTAAAAATTAAACTATATATATATATATATATATATATATATATATATATATATATATATATGAAATGCATTTTTAGGGGAGAGATGAGATGATTCGGTGCAGGTGAGAAGACAGAACACTAGCGACAAATGGCCAAGATAGAAAAATATTGACCACAAAAAAAAAAAAAGCATGACAAGAGGAGAGGCTGAGATTAAATAAAAAAATGGAACACCATAGGATAGCCACACTGGATTACCACCAAAAAGCCAGATTTTTGCCACGTGGCTCAACTCTGGAAGTCCTCGTTTTTTGTGAAAATTTGTAACTAAAGTATAAGTTTCTTTTTCAACTTCTTCAAACCTCGGATTAAGCCGATTCAAATTTCGCTGGACTCGTCAGGTCAAGCTCTTCACAAAGCTACATTTTTAAAACGTGCATTTGTTAACCATTTTGCTCTCGTTACCAAAATTCATAAATAAAAAGATTTTGGCACAGGTTCTGGGGCTGGGTTTATCCAGACTGGATCCCGGGTCGGGTTGGGCTGGGTGAACTTTTAAGCTATCGTATTTTTGTGTGAAAACCCAAGTAACCCAACCCAGTTCAACTAGGCCCATAGACAGCCGTAGCTCAGAGTAAACCAGACGAGCAAGAGAAATATAGCAGCACCCTAGGAGTTCTTGGTATTTCTGTATTATCTTTTATGTGCAACATGATACCCAATCTACTCATTTCGTACTTCTCTCTTCTTTCTCTGTGGTCAGCTAAGCCCTTACTCTTAATTCTTAAATCCTAAATCCTAACAAGTTATCAGAGCCTCTGAATACTGCCAGAGTGATATAAAATCAGTGCTCTGATTTGCAAAAGTCAGCCCATTAACAAGGATTTATACGCCATAATTTTCACCAACTTTAGTTTTACTTCATAATCTAGATGATGCTATTCAACGTACTTTGCATTAAACTCACTTTCTGCTTCCGTTCTTGCTGGATTTATGTGGTTCTCCATTTAGAAAACAACAAAAGTAGAGTCCAACCATAAACATGTACATATATGGACAGCATAAAATGGCTCATGAGATGGCAATTTTCAACTCACGTCAGCCTGATACTGGAGATCCTTCTTAAGCTTTCCGCTTATGTGATCCCAAACCTGGTATGGACCAAAAAGTGAGAAAACAGTCATGGCTCTAAAGCTATCTTGTAATCTGATATGAGTGCCACTACTGCTAAACAACCGTGAATTAAAATCAACAGACACATCATGAAGCCAGGTGTCAATTTACTACAGTGGAAAGTTTCCTATCACCATGCTTATAGAGAAGATAAACAAAAATGGAAAAGAACATGGGTTCTGCAATTAAAGGAGACACCGAAGTCTAATGTGCCACATCAGTTGACACCGATCATGAAAAACAGTCGTGATGTCTAGCATTTTCCATATGATATACCTCAATAAATCCGTCAACCGAGCAAGAAACAAGGAACTGTCCATCGGGTGAAAACCGAGCACATTCTGGGTGACTCTTTTTCCCAAACTGCAGTGCAACACCACCAGAAAAAAGAAATAAGAAGTTTGCGAAGTAAAAAGCGTTTAACATCACAAACATAATGTAAAAGCAAAGCTAGAGAAGACAAGCTTTGGACAACTACCTTAATAGTATGCCCAAGAGTCGTTGGATGCAAATCGTCTACATCTTGTTTCATTGCGGCTGTTCCTCGAAACAAGTCAAACTGTGTTCCAGCTGGAAGTAACCCTGAAAGAGCCAACAATATACACTTCACCAATATGATAATAGTGTAGCAGCAATTACGACATCTACGAAAGCCTACAATTGACCAACAATATAATTTTCATTAGTAGTACATATATGTACAATATAAGTAAGATACACATGTGCCACCAAGTGGATGGACATCAAACTCCCAAAAAAAAAAAAAAAACAATGATCTCCTTAATATATTTCCTTGCACCTTCAGAGGATCCATATCCGTCCAAAACAACAGCAGTCAAAAAGAAGGTGACCATATCTACCGCCTCACTTTTACCCTTGCCCTCCATGAAATTAAAATCCCATAAAATATAGTTTCAGGCTATGAAGCACGGGTGCTTCAAAAGGGTAGGAGTATCGGGGTCGGGTGCGCATCAGACACGGGTGCGCCTCGGGTGCGTGTCGGGTGCGCACCCGTTAATTTCTATTTATTTTTTCATTTTCAGAAATTCGGGTGCGGCTCGGGTGCGGCTCGGATACGGCTCGGGTGCGGATCCGACACTTCGGAGTTGAAAACATAATATCCAGAAGATAATTTCGGGGGTTGATACACAAAACTTAATTTATTTGGGGGTGAAAACATAAAATGAACAATACTTACCAAATTAGGGCACACGGATCTCTCGTCTGATAGAGAGAAAGAGAGATCGCAGCCGCGACATCCCTCGACACACCGGCGACCTCCCTCGACACCGGCGATCTCCCACGACACCCACCGAACAGTCGCGACCAGCCACGACACCACCGAACAGCCGCGACCACCCACGACACCGCCGAACAGCCGCGACCACCGAAAACCTCCCTCGACCTCCGGCGACCATCGGGGACCTTCGGCGACCACTCGCGACCACCCTACTCACCTCCGGCAGCTTTGCTTCGAAGGTATGTCTAATGTCTCCACTGTCTTCAATATTTTGTTCTTCACTGTCTTCAATATTTTTTTGAAGACTTGATTTCACACGGTCTTCAATACTTTGATTTTGATGGTATTGAACTACTGTTGAATGGTATTGTATTTGATTTAGAATTTAAATGCTAGTTGTACATAGTAAAAATATTTATATATCATATATTATATATATAAAAATATATATAATATTTGCCGTATCCCCGCCGCACCCGTATCCTAAAATTTTCAAAAATGCCGTATCCGCGTATCCGCACCCGTGTCGTATCCGCACCCGCACCCGTACCCGTGCTTCATAGGTTTCAGGTGCTATCAGAACCAACGCAACTGTTAAGACTTCAGAAAGGAATAATGCATACTTGCTATTTACAAAAATTTCATCAGCATTGGCGCAAAGAAAATACTCATATTAAAATGTAACCTTGGTGCTGCTGCCACTTTAGGGCCTGACCAATTAGAGCCATCAGCCGCGATGGTGGAACGACAGAAACCTCTGCAGCAAGAGCTGAAATGCACAAGAAAAATGTCACTTTAAAGTGAAGAGATACAGAGAAAAATTGCTTGCGAAAACATTTTACACCACAATATAATCTGGGTAATTGCAATGCCAACAACTACAAAAGATTTATTTTACTGAAATCCAGTTTTATAGCCATCGACAAACCACTAAACCAACGTTTTCGAAGGGTAGAGTGACTATGAGGCCCTAAGTTTGGAACCTTCCCTGAACTTAAACTTTGTAAATGCAATGGCGTAATTATATGTTAAGGGAGGGCGCTTAATCTAGAAAGGTGTTCATTCAAGGGACTTAGGACATTTCCCCTTGGGATGACCATTTTTGCCGATTCCTTAACCATGATGTATCAATATTACCCTAATAAGGCAGTGCATTTCACTTCAGTACCCAATAGTAAAAGTGAATTTCATCACCAGCAGCCTAAGGTGAAGTTACCCCTTTCCCTTTCAGTAAATTCATTAGTTCTGACCTGGCATCACCGTTTGCAGCTGGTCCCTCCTACCTTACTTCGAAAAAATCACTCTAAGCTCACAGAAAAATCCTGATAGGGTTAGACAGCAGCATCACGTCCCACAACACCAACATCAAGCGAAGCACACACTTACAGATTTTCCCGATTTAATAATTAGGCTGAACTGCCTTAGAAACCGTCCACACTTCAGTCGTTGATATATTTATTTAGTCAGTTCATTATTTGTTTTTTAATTTCTATGACCAAACATTGGATTCAGTCTAGTTAACTCAATCTTTTCCTCAATAATATGCTTATCTATCAATTTGGCTCCATCTACTCTTTGCTACCCATGTGAAACATCTTCTGGCTAGAACATATGACATATTTCAAATGCACACCAGGTGTTCGATAGAATGACAGACAATTATCAACCTCCATATGATAGAATTTTGACTACTGTATTCATGACGTTACTTCAAATTAGTTCTTTCTTATATCATAAGGTAAGAAAGAAGGAAAAACTTCAGATACAACGAATTTGTAATTTTTTCACCAACTTAGGCTCCTGTCGTCTTCTTTTCATTCCTTACATTTTCTCACAGAAATAGAAACACAAGGCCATATGCAGCTATTGGATGACAATTTGTTTATTTGCTTTGGATGGTTTGGTCGTATTTATGATGCCGAAGTCCTGACCTGAGTTTTCCTGAAAGTGAGGTGCCCTTCTGGTTCTTCATGGAGTGATATAAGGAGAATAGTATTCGTTCTTCTTTTCCTAGGCTACAGCCAGAATTCATGTGACCTTGTAAACTTGTAATGCATGTTCTGAGTTATGGTGTTACCTTGAAGAAGGTTGTCTTTCATGCCAAAGCTGCTTGTCTTTGAAAATTTTGCGTGATTAACATAGATACTACACTTGTGGAGCACGTGCACGTATTTAGTTAATCACTAAACAAAACTACGAGCACAAAACCGCCTAGAAAAAATTTAGACCCCAAGAAATCCAAAATGAAGCCTAATCTGAGAAACTAAGTGCCAACAAACTGAAGACGGGAGACAATGAGGTCCCCGGCATGTCAGCACTCTAATCTAAGCTCAAGTTCCTATCAGTATCACTCCCCTTCGTTTTTCTCAGTATCATATCAGCTGAGCCAGCAATTCACGCCTTCTCCAAAAAGCCTTGTCTCTTATTTTGCTGACCCTTAGCAAAGTAACTACCAAGTGATAAGCTGAGCTTGAACACCACCCCTTCCCCCTTCTCCCCCCTCCAAAAGGGTCCAAAACACCTGATTAATGGTGTTCTAAAGTAAGGAAGTTATTCGACTTAATTTTGAATATGGCTGAATTGACCAAAGCCTTGCCTATAACCTGCACGTGGTCCATTACCAACATCTCTAGAAATTTGTTACCAAGGAACATTTCTCAACTATGCACATCTTCTTTGCCCACCCTAACATCACCATCGACCTAGTTAACTGAAGAGGATAAAACCCATTGACATTCTTCACCTAACCTACAACCAAACTCGGCGAATAACAAAGTTGTGTTTTACAGGAGCCTTATCAGCCGCTAACTCTTCCTTGTCCTCAGAGCCATACATCACTAACTGCTATACTGCTCAAACCTTGGCTGATGCTTTTTCAGTACCTTCTCTAGATCTGAACCCCAAACCTTGAGAATATTTGAGACCCAGTAACCTTCCAGCAGAGCTATGCAAGTTTTGTCCAGCCTCTACCACCAGAGTACTCTTGATAGCAAAGCACCTTCCATCTCCTGGCTCCCCAAGTTGATCCACGTCCACCAACAAAAGCTTTACCACCATCATACCAAGTCTCAACAACCCTAAGAAAATGCACGCTATACACTCAAAATCTTACAAAGCTAACACCTCTAGCATTCTCTAAGGACGGTTCAGATTGGCACATAACACCAAAAGCTTTACTTGCTTAAAGCAGCTGAGCTGTTTAGCTCTTGCCCATCCAAAAAGCACAGAAAAAAGAGACAAAATCCTCTACAATCAAATGAGAGAACCTTTGGCCTTCAATAGCATGCTTAATCAGACAATAAGGTTGGTTAGTAGGAGAGTACCACCTATGCTTGGTGACTCCTTTTGCTTGTGCAACCTTTGAGCCATTTCCTGGTTCCCCCATAGCAAATCTATGCTTGCCACCACCTACTTGCTTAGTGTGAGACACTAAGAGTCGTATTATAGGAAGGAAGAGATCGTGGTTGCATTTCTCTGGGGCGGTAACCTTAGAGTGAAGTAAAATGGACCCAGATCTGCGTATTACTAAGTGTAGCTTTTTGTCACAAGAAAATATAGCACAATCAAACTTAGCAATAGAGAGCCATTTTTCGCAAGAAAAGCAACTTCAAGTGGCTAACTGCACTCTCCTCTAGAATAAGGAAAGATGATCTAAACGACCATAAAATCATGTTGAATGGAAGTATCATAAATAAACCAGGTATAAATACTATGTTGCGGAGTCAAGACACAATTCTAGGAAGTACAAAGAGGGTATTTAATATCTGTCCCAGTACATGACGCACACCAGCTAATTTGGGTTCGATGTAGGTAAATACTATAAGCAGCCCTTGAAGAGTTTATGCTCATGCATTAGGCTCTTTTGTTTTATCAAAAAATATCTCCTTCACCAAAACAGCACGAATTGTCCATGCGGAAAATCTTCCAGGGAACATGCAAGGAATTGAGAAAATGGCAAGGGTGCTACCCGATGGTTTTGCCAGGAGAATGGTCACAAGAAGCTTAATTGTCCAAAACATTAGACTTGGTCAGAAAAGAAGAATAAAAAAGGAAGAGGTAACCCACTAGCTCTCATTCATTTTTGAATCATTTCTAGTTGATGCACCACCAACTTCTTGGTGGCTTGATAGTGGAACTTCCACTCATGTTGCTAACTCTTTGCATGGGTTCATAAACAAATGCAGGTCAAGTGAGGGTGAAGTCAATTTATTCATGGGCAATGGAGTTAGAGTCGAAGTTGAGTCAAAGCAGAAGCTAGGTTAAGTTTTTAGTCACGTTATAGTATTTCCTTGGAGAAAATTATTTTTGTACCGTCAATGAGGCCGAATTTGGGGGGTGTGTGTGTGTCAAACCTTGATGAGTTTGGTTCTAAAGGGAATAACAAAGTTGATTTGTTGCTTAATTCAGTTTTAACTGGAACTTGTTAGTTATGTGACATCTTATATAGATTGAATTTGACCTCTAATGAAATTTCAATTAATTAAATGGGATGGTACTAAGAGGGAAGTAATAGAAAAGAAGACGTCGATCTTATGGCACAAAAGATTGGCTCATACCTCCAAAGAAAGAATCGAATGATTAATGAAGAATAACATTATCCCTACCTAAGATTTTGGAGATCGCCCTAGACACACAAGTGAGCATGTCAATAATTGCTATGGTTGATCTTACAGAATGATGGCTAAAATGGTACTCAACTTCCATGCTATCTAATATTTTGCTCTAGATTTCTAGCATAAATGATTGAATTAATTACAATTATATGGCTTTTTAATGAGGGGGCCTATATAGTTGGAATCGTATTAGAGCTAGCTTCACTCTCCCATCCTTACATAAATAATGCATGCCCCGTGGAATGATACATGGCTTTTAAAATGAGAGGGAGAGGAATATATGGCCATGCACATGCAATTCTTGCTGTTGATAACTGTTCCGGTTGATACTCAGAATCATTCCTTCAAACGACGTAACTCTGTTCTCACATATTTATATCCTTTCATGGTGTTTACGGGAAGTTTTCCTTGTGTGATAATCATGTCGTACTAATTAAAGGCATTATCATTAACCTATCTTTTTTTTATCGTGTATTCAAACCCTCATTTCTAATGGTGAAATACTAGTCGCGGTGTCAGTACTAGTTATTTTAGATTGAATGGGTATCCAAGTACTCTCATACGTTAGATAACTAATTGTTTTTGTATTCTACTTCTGATCATTCACTGTTCAAACATGAGGTTTAATGTATATATAAGTTTGATGAATATGTAAAGTATAAAAGTCCACGTGCGAAGAAGACGGAGCATTATGCTTATCCATCTTGTTATTTTGCAAGTCGACCGCAAGACGACCTATATAGTTTAATTTAGTTAAAGAATTTATTGAATGTTCTAATCATATTTTCACACTTGAGTCTTACTCCTGTTATTTGAATAGTAAGGTATGCTTGATGTTAAATACTAATATTAGATAGCTCATTGATATTAAAGATAATAGATAAGTACCTAAATTGAAGAAGTGCAATTTGTGGACAAGTAGTTTATTTGTCCCAGTATAATGCTCTATGAGTTAGATACCAATGGTATTACTAAAGTGGGCCATCTATGGATATTTATGGAACATGCTTATATGAATTCTGATGTTTACTCCTCTTAGGTTATACCTATGAAGCACGGGTGCTTCAAAAGGGTAGGAGTATCGGGGTCGGGTGCGCCTCGGGTGCGCCTCGGGTGCGCCTCGGGTGCGTGTCGGGTGCGCACCCGTTAATTTCTATTTATTTTTTCATTTTCAGAAATTCGGGTGCGGCTCGGGTGCGGCTCGGGTGCGGCTCGGATACGGTTCGGGTGCGGATCCGACACTTCGGGGTTGAAAACATAATATCCAGAAGATAATTTCGGGGGTTGATACACAAAACTTAATTTATTTGGGGGTGAAAACATAAAATGAACAATACTTACCAAATTAGGGCACACGGATCTCTCGTCTGATAGAGAGAAAGAGAGATCGCAGCCGCGACATCCCTCGACACAGCGGCGACCTCCCTCGACACCGGCGACCTCCCTCGACACCGGCGATCTCCCACGACACCCACCGAACAGTCGCGACCAGCCACGACACCACCGAACAGCCGCGACCACCCACGACACCGCCGAACAGCCGCGACCACCGAAAACCTCCCTCGACCTCCGGCGACCATCGGGGACCTTCGGCGACCACTCGCGACCACCCTACTCACCTCCGGCAGCTTTGCTTTCGAAGGTATGTCTAATGTCTCCACTGTCTTCAATATTTTGTTCTTCACTGTCTTCAATATTTTTTTGAAGACTTGATTTCACACTGTCTTCAATACTTTGATTTTGATGGTATTGAACTACTGTTGAATGGTATTGTATTTGATTTAGAATTTAAATGCTAGTTGTACATAGTAAAAATATTTATATATCATATATTATATATATAAAAATATATATAATATTTGCCGTATCCCCGCCACACCCGTATCCTAAAATTTTCAAAAATGCCGTATCCGCGTATCCGCACCCGTGTCGTATCCGCACCCGCACCCGTACCCGTGCTTCATAGCGGTTATACCGTACATTCACCTCTCCAAAGATGGTTACCGTGTGCTAATTTTGGAAGTAGTACAAGAAGTTGGAGAGGGAAAACTTATTGGTTTACATAAGTTTCATCTTGCCAAAAGGTGATAAAACCTCTAAAGGCCACTCTTACTAATTGACTTGTGGTATTTTATGCCATTCAATCTGCCCAACAGGGAATCATGTAGTGATACATTCCAACTCCCAGAAGAATATTGTTACACGGTTTTTCCAGCATATTCTTGTACTTCATTATTGGCCATGCCTATCTAATTATATCTTATTGCACTTTTATTACAGTTGTTAGCGACATTGCTCTAATTATCAAACAGGCTCAACGAGTCTTGGACCTGTAATAACTTTGGGAGATGGAAAGGAGATGTTGAACCAGCCCTAGGCCTTGCAGACTTAGATTTTGTTTTCCTAGAGGATGAGCCTTCTGAGATCACTGATAATAGCATTACCACTCAGTAGGCTGCTTATCAAAGGTGGGATAGGCCAAACAGGCCGGGTCATCTCATGAAGAAGTCGATTTTTGAGACTTCAGGGTGCCGTATGAAATCAATGCCAGGAAGTCGCCATGCCAAAGGACAGCGATTCCTAGAATCAGAAAAGGCTTAAAGGAACTGACAAATGCTTTGTGTACCATGAGGTATGATGGGGTTGGGGTGGTAGAGCCTGCATTACAAAAATGCAGGACATTGTCAAGAAACTTACAAGCCTCTAAGTGCCCGTTGTTGTGTCTTTAGCCCACCAAGCTCATAATTCTCTTTCCAATCATTTCAGTCACTTGAAAACCATAAAAGGAGCCCTAAGGAGTGAACCAACTATAAGAACGGGTGAGAGAGTGAGTTTTGTGCAGCAGCCACATTACTCTACAAAAAACTAGCACTGGGTTTAACAATCATCAGAGTCGCAGCAGGTTTAACCAGAACTATAAAAATCATAAGGGCCATAGAAAATCTAGTCAGTATCAAAATGCCGGTGGTCACAGAGCTGCTATTAAGAAGGGTGCTACTAGCTGGTTTTGCTAGGAGAATCGTCATAAGAAATTTGATTGCCCAAAACTTATGTCACATGGACTCTTCAGAATGGGTGAAGTACCCGTATCGGACACTCGACAATTGAACATGGGGATGAGATATGTGTCCCATACATCTCATAGCATATGCTACTATTAATACTATCTTATCGTGTTTCTTTTAATTTTTTTGGCTTTAAGATGAGACGAGTCTCAATTAAAACCACGTGCGTCACATAAAACTTCATTTAGTTTAATTTGGAAATAATCATAAGTGATAATAAATACGAATATTTTGTCGTGTCCCCGTGTTTTTGTGTTTTAAAATTTTAAATGAATCCAACATTTGGACATGTATTTAACCCGGACACTCGTACCGAGTCCATGTAACATAGTCCGAATTACAAGACCTGGTTAGAAAAATGGAATAAGAAAGAAAGAGAGGCTCATGAACAAACACAAGCCAACGTGAGGGCGAATTGATTTAAAGTTCAACTTTTAGTCCGGCTCTAGGATTTTTATAGAGAAAACTGTTTGTTTTCACTGTCAATGAGGCAAAATTTGGTGTTAATACCAAACCTTGATGAGTTGGGTTTTAATTTGATACTGGGAATAAGAAAGATAATTTGTAACTCCATTCAGTTTGGTTGGAAGTTATTGTTTATGTCACGGCTAATATAGATTGAATTTGACCATCAATAAAATTTCAATGAATGTTGAAAAAGTTGGTACCAAGAGGGCATTAATCCGGAAAAGCATTAATGTTGTGGCACAGAATATTGGCTCCTGTCTCCAATGAAACAATCAGAAGGCAAATTATATATAGTGATTGCTGGTTGTGTAGATGGTATTCAAGGCAATTCATCAAGACTAGAAAGAAAGGTGCTACACATACAAGCTATGTTAGTGCCCCTTAGGTAACCTGGTGCTTTTGTGACGCACATTGTTTTAATTGAAATCTTACCTTATCTCAAAGCAATAACAAATTAAAAGAAACACTTTAAGAGGTGTTCTTAGTGGCATATCCTATGAGATGTGTAGGAAACATATCCCATACTCATGTCCAAGTATCGAGTGTCCGACACGGGTACTTCACGCATTTTGAAGAGTCCATGTAACATAGCACAGAAGTGACCATTTTTTTTTGGGAAATATATACACCAATATTAGTGGGCCCTTTTCTCCTACCTTGTATAAAAAAAGGTCTTTCAAATTCTCCTTCATGACTACTCTCACAATAACTATGTTTACCTAGTAAATTACAAGTCTGAGCCACTGGAAAAAGTTTAAGTTTTCAAATATGAAGTTGAAAAGCAGCTTGCAAAAGTAAGTAAATTTGTTAGGTTTAACCAGATCGGTAAGAATTATGGTAAACATGGTGACATTGGCATATGGGATCTTTCGCTGAATATCCAAAGGATAGTAGGATAGTTGTGGCTGCGCGTCGTAATCATGCTCTTAGACATGGTTAGATGCATGATGAGTAGATCAGTACAACCAACCTGAGTCACTTTAAAGAAACAGAAGCACCAGCAACCATCAAATCACCGGCAGAAACTTCCCAGCCAATTCAGAATGTTCCCATGACTGAGAAATAGAAGACCGGATTTTATATACAGATTAAATGGTGTATATGGGAGAGCAAGATTATGATACTGGGGACATAACTGCCCAGTGACTTGTAGTCAAGCCATTTCTAACTCGGGATCCCCAGAAGTGGGTTGATACAATGATGAATGAGATGGACTCCACGGCACAAAATGGGGTCTGCGAGTTGAACTTCCCGAGGGTTTTAAACAAATTAGTTTTAAATGAGTATTTTACACCAAGAGAGACTCCAAGGAAAAAGTTCAGAGGTATAAGGCTAGGTTAGTAGCAAAAGGGTGTACAAAGAGAGACGGAATAGATATAAGAACTTTTCACCTGATATCCTCAAAAGACTCCTCCAGGATTACCATAGCATTAACAGCACCTTTTGATCTAAAGCTTCCTCCTATGAATATAAAGAGCCCTAGACAAGAGTGATTTCTCTGAACTCTGAAGTGTACATGAAGCAACCTAAGGGTCTTGGGGTGGCAGGCAGGGAGCATATGGTTTATGGTCTTAAAGACGCTTCTCGTCTGTGGTACTCAAAATTTCACGAGGTTCTGCAATGTACTAGTTTTGTGAAAAATACTGACTCTTGCATATACCTCAAGGGCAATGAGAGAAAATATCTCTTCTTTGTATTTTGATGATAAAGTTCTTGATAATAGGGATCTAGGGCTTGCTTCATGATGTCAAAAAAAGTGGTTTCCAAATTCTTTGACAAGAAAGACGTCTGAGAGGCAGCTGATGTGCTTGGCATAAAAATTCACAAAGATAGATCCAGGAACTTGTTGGGACTTTCTGAAAGAGCTTATATTGATCGAATTCTTGGCGATTTTTAATATGCAGCCTTGCAGGATAGGTGTAGATCCGACGTGTCAAAAGGTATATTTGAGCGAGGCTCAATGTATTTAAAAGGAGTCTATGAAATAATGAACTTGCTAGTAACGATGTGGGTAGTTTGATGTATGTTCATGCTCGCATTATACAGCGAGTGTTATGGGTATATACACAGCAAATATAGTCTTGCTCGTAAGGTGGATGCCATTTCTGCAAAAAAGGTGATGCAATCTTTACCAAGTACCAAAGGTCACATCCTTGTATTTGAATGGGTTGATGATCTCAAGGTAATTGGATATGCAGATGCAGACCTCAGTGGTTCCACAAACAATGGAAATTCCACCACAAGTAATATCTTCTAACTCTTAGGCAAAGCAATCTTCTGGAAAAGTGCGAACGAGTCGCTTGTCTTCCTCCTCCATTATGCCATCAGAGATAATAGCTTCTTTTGACGTCAGCACGAGTCAAATAGATGAGAAATCTTATTTCTTGCTTCCATCTCGAGGCCATTGAGGATTTATTGTGATAATCTCTCAGCGGTATCATCCTAATAGTAAAATTCTAAAGGTGCAAAGTATGTAGAGCGAAAGTTCTACAAGATTACAGAATGGCTTAAAAATGGTAATGTATTTTATGAACACATTGATACAAATAACATGTTAGCAGATCCACTGACCAAGGGGCTGAAGCTTGTTGATTATGCTCGACATGTGGAGCCTACAGGTGTTTGATGTAATTAGTAGGTGGGAGTTAACCTTGTCATGCATTGCAGCATTTAAAGTTAATAAATATAATTTTTGTTAATCTGTGCATGTTATTCTTGCAGTGTACATTTTCTTTTTCAGATCTGAGCTCGTACAGTTAATTCTATTTACAATTGAGATCTCATAAGGAATAAAACTTTGATTTTCAAGCATAAAGGTTTCTTTTAGAAGCGACTTCATTCCAGTTGTGTTACATGAAATTTCTACAATCATATATGCTAAATTTCACGGTATACTTTACAACATAGGAGTCCATGTCAATGAATATTGATGTTTGTAACCATGAAGCTCGTTTGCTCACGACTAGCATATTTGCCTCCTTAGTTCAAAGTTCATATTGTCATTGGACGGGATTCCGCATTGATAACCGCATTGATAACCAATTATCTGAATCGTGAATAATTGTGGCCAGTAAAGTTTGTCTTGCCCGAGTGATTTTCAAACTAAAACATTTTTATAACATAAGTATGGAAGGGAAGTAAAACCTTGGGCGATCTGTGCGCGTCGTTTCTCTTTTGTTGATTCTTGATACGCCTGTACATGATGTGTACAATACTAGTTAGCAAAAACATAACTTCCAACGTATAAGCTAAAGAGAATTCAGAACTCCTAATGAATTAAACAGTCAAACAAACTCTAAGCTTAGCATCACTCTTATACTGCACTGGGAGTCCTACCCATTGAAAAATTATGGAAGCAAATATGTTAGCACTACAGTAGTTAAGCATAAATAAAGTTCACGTATTTGTATTTGCATATACATAAATGTACAACAGTTGATGTGTGTCTGTGTTTGGCTGTACATATCTCATATAGTTGGTGGGTATTGGCCTATCTAATATGGACTTGGTACAAGTGTCCGAGCCGGATACATGTCCAAGTCGGATTCGTCTATTTTCAGAAACCCAAGACACGGGACAAGGCAAGATATCCTATCTATTCTTGTTTTTTAGTTATTCCTTAGTTTACATACTGTTTTAAGTTGTGCATATCATTTTAATCTAAACCTGAGATCATCTCAAAGCAATAACAAACTAAAAGAAGCACTATAATATAGTGTTCTTAGTGGCATATCCTAAAAAATAGGGTTCTTAGTGGCATATCCCATACCCATGTCCTAGTGTCGAGTGTCTGACACGGGTACTTCACACATTTTGAAGAGTCCATGTAACATAGGTGTTGGCATAACCTATGTTACATGGACTCTTTGGTTTTGCGTGAAGTACCCGTGTTGAACACTCGACACTTGGACATGGGTATGGGATATGTGTCCGACACACCTCATAGGATATGCCATTATGATACTATCTTAGAGTCTTTTGTTTAATTAGTAGTTGCTTTGAGTGGAGATAAGTTGTCAATTAAAACCAAACGCATCACATAAAACACTTTTTTGCCTTCGAAATAACTAAAAAACAATAGTAAATATGAACATTTTGCCGTGTCCCCGTGTCTTGCGTTTTCAAAATTAGACGAGTCCGACACTTGGACACGTATCCGATCCGGACACTTGTACCAAGTCCATGTAACATAGGGCATAACAACTTCTCCAGCTTCATCAGACAGCGCAACACCTAAGGATGGCAATTTGGGGGGCCCTCCCTTCGTCACCACCGTCGTTGCTTGAATCTAGATTTCAAAAACAATTTGCTCACTTAAGGTTTAGAAGAGAAGCAAGGAAACAAGGGAGGCCAATTTCATTCGATTAATAAAGCTTGCAATTGAAATATAAAGTTCTGCAATTGTGCTGGTCAATTGTGCTGGTCTAGATATGTGATAACCCTTGAAAGATGTAAAGAGCATTTGGCAAAATTCATTGTTTCCTCTTTTCAAAAAACACAACAATACTTGAACTGATGCATGACAAGTGTTGATAGGCTGACACTCTTTTAGTAGATATTAATTAATACAAGACTAGGATATTAATTAATACAAGACTGGGGAATTCCTGACTAATTACTAACTAGTTTCTGTGGCACATGCAATGCATTTGCAAAAGTAATGAGCAATATGAAATTCTTGAAAGTCAAATATGAACTATAGAGTGTGTATTTTTCAAACAATAAGAAACATAACTAAACAACAACCTATCTATAGACTTATAAAAAAAAAGGGTTAATTACAAAACTGTCCCCTGAGGTTTACACGTTTTTATACTTTGCCCCTTTGTTTACAACTTTTGCAATAATGTCCCTCAAGGTTGACAAAACCGTTGCAAATAGCTCCAAAATTGGACGTTCGTTCAATTTTGGACGTTAAGTGATCATGTGCGGTGCACATGCCATTTTGGCATGGGCAAAATTGGACGTCCAATTTTGGAGCTATTTGCAACGGTTTTGTCAACCTCGAGGGACATTATTGTAAAAGTTGTAAACACAGGGAGCAAAGTGCAAAAGCGTGTAAACCTCATGGAACAGTTTTGTAATTAACCCTAAAAAAAGGCTTCAATCCTAAATTCAAAAGCACAATGAATAAGATGCAGTGGGTGTTAGCGTTTGGCATGTGATAAGAGGTGCTTTCTTAGATTTACTGGAAAGTGGAGAGGTGGTTAAAATAACTTAACCATGTGAAGTATCTTTCTTGGCAATATGTTATTAATTTAAACATATAGTACAAAGGATACAAATTGGAAGTTCAAAAAAGGCTTAACAAGAAGGCTGCTCTCCCTTAATAACAGTTACATTTACTAACGTTCCCCCTCAAGCTGGAGCATATATATTAATCATGCCCAGCTTGTTAGCTAGAATGCCCACCCTATTAGCCCCACGAGATTTAGTAAACAAATCTGCTAGCTGATATCGAGATCGAATAGAACTAGTATGAATAATATTCTCCAGAAGTTTCTCGTGGCCAAAGTGGTAATCAATTTCAATATGCTTGTCAGTTCAAGAAACACATGGTTAGAGCCAACGTTGGGGCTTCATTATCACATATCAACCTCATAGGACATGATATCTTAAACCCAAGTTCAAGCAAGAAATTAATGTCCCAAACTAACATACATGTAGTACGTGCGTGCTCTCATGACATGAAACTACACTTTCAGGAAACCAAGTTACCACCAACAGAGACATAATAGCGAATGGTAGATCTCCAATCCGAGGGTGATCCAGCTCAATCACTATCAGTAAAAAGCTAACAGTGTGGCCACAATCTCAAAACAGTAGCCATTTCCATAGAGGCTTACTTAAGATATTTTTCTAATACGTATGACATCATCCCACAGACTAGAGGGAGAAGCTGACAAGAAATGACTCACAACTCTCACTGAGAATGCTATATCAGGACGGCTAATAGTTCAAGTAATTTAGCTTACCAACTAACCCGCCTATATGCACCCGGATCAGATATAAAATCTCCTTTATCAAAAGTGAGATAGATGTTGGGATCCATTGGTGTCTCAAGAGGCTTGGGACCCAACATCCATGCTTCAGCTAACAAATCCAAGATATATTTTCTCCAAGACAAACATATACCTTCACACGAGCAAGCCACCCCAATGCCAAGAAAATCCCTAGACTCAAATGCTTCAATGCATCAATGCGAAGGAAATGCTTTACCCTAGGAAGCACGGACACCTCTCCTAGGTGGAGGTATGGTGTCCTAAACGGACGAACACCCCAACACCGCCCGACATGTGTCGGACACGGCTAATCGATGTCGGAATTTTTTTTAATTTTTTTTTGTTTTCCTACACCGTGTCGGACACTTCATCGAGGAGTGTCGGACACGGGATGTGCAGTGTCGGACTGTTTGGGGCTACTTTGGAACTTTTGGAAGTAATTTCAGGGGTCGTCGTCTTCTCTCTCACCTCATCTGTCGGCCGTCTTCTTCTCTCTCGTCGTTATGTTGCCGGATCTGTCGCTGATGTTGCCGGATCTGTCGCCGACATTGCCAGAGCAGACAGATCTGAAAGTCGCCGATGTTGTCGGAGCCAACAGATCTGAAAGGCGCCGGTGTTGTCGGATACTGAAGCCGATAGATCTGTCCACCGTCGCTGTCGTCGTCACCAGATCTCTCTCCATCATCGCCAGAGGTCCTCCACCGCCTTCGCTTATCCACAGGTCTGCTTCTTCTCTTTGTCTCGTCAGTCGTCTCCTTCCTCTTTTCTTTGTCTTCTCTTTCTCGCTGACCCACAGGTCCTTTACCTCTCGTGTCTTTTCCTTTTTTTTCCTTTTCTCCCTCTGTCGTGCATTCTACTGAAAGGCCTCTTTTTTCTTTTTTTCTTTTTTAACTTCATTTTTTTGCCCAGTACCAAATAAATGTTCAAATATGACTTGTATTTATTTAAATTCCTTATTTTAGTAGTTTTTTATTATTGTTTGTTATTTTAGGTTGTGAAATGTATTTGATATTTATTAAATATATATATATATATATATATTAAAAATTAGCGGTGTCATGCGGTGTCCAAAATCTGATTTTTTGGAAATTGTGGTGTCCGGTGTCCCCGTCGGTGTCGGTGTCCGACACCGTGTCCGTGCTACCTAGACTTTACCTAAGTGATGATGTAAGGAATGCTTCAATGCATCAATGCCCTTGCTTTCATGTACCATTATAACAATATCAACAACATATGCAATTAGCAGTATACGACCCATATTAGAATGTCAGTGTAAATAGAGTGGTCACCATATGACTGTGTCAACCCAAAACTATCTCTGCATTTCCCAAATCAAGTTCTAGGAGATTGTTTGAAGCCAAAAAGGGATTTTTAAGCTTACAAACCTGAGAAGATCCCCCTGAACAACAAACCCAGGAGGTTGCTCCATATAAATTCCCGTTGAAATCCCCATTCAAAAAGGCATGCTCCATATCCTACTGGAACAAGGGCCAACGATGAGTGGCGCTGAAAGATATGAAAGATCTCCCTCCAAGCCGTACATACGACTTTCATCGAATACGGCTTTCCGCAGAATTCTATATGTATCTATGAGATCGAGTATGAAATTCTGTTTACTCACTTTAAATTGAGTATCCGTTTCCCTCCTTTTCCTGCTAGGATTGGAAATCCTGTATTTTACATATCCATACGATTGAGTCCTTGGGTTTCCGAAATAGTGTAAAAAGAAGTGCTTCGAATCATTACTATTTGACTCGGACCTGTTCTAAAAAAGTCGAGGTATTTCGAATTGTTTGTTGACACAGACAAAGTCACATCTTTGCAACTGGAGAAAAGGTAGGAAGATAGTCAACTCCGTAGGTTTGAAAATATCCTCTGGTCACTAAACGGGCTCTCAAGCGAGCAACAGAACCACCAGGGATGTCTTTAACCGTACACATCCACCGATATCCAACTACTGATTTAGCAGAAGGCAAGGGAGCATGATCCCAAGTCCGATTAGACAAAATGAGCCGTCTCTTCTTCCATAGCAGCTTTCCACCCAGAGTAAGACAAGGCCTCAAACAAGGTCCTGGGTAGAGAATGAGAACTCACAGTAGAGACAAATGAACAGAAAGAGGGAGAAAGACGAGCGTACGCCAACCTTTGGCAACTGCAACAAAAATATCAAAATCAATGACCAGTGAAGAGTGTGTACATCCATGGACGAATAGGCAGTAGCAAGAGATGCAGTAACTGGCAGTTGAACACCATGAACATATAGCTTCCACGGGGGAGGAACATGCGAAGGAAAGACAGGATGAACTGTGTACTCAAGCCGACGATCAACAAGATCCTGAACTTCATGAGGCAATAAAAATCCGAGAAATAAGGAGTAGACTCGAGGAAACTGACATCAGCGGACACTAATTAACAACCCAAGTAAGAAGAGCATAAGTGATAGCCTTTCTGAGTTCAAGAGCACCCCAGAAAAATACATTTAACGGCACGGATGATGATCTCTAACAGAAGAAGGCATTCTCTTGATAAAGTAACATGCAGTACAGACACCATTGGCCAATATTGTTCAGAACATTGATCTCCAACATCAAAGCTCGGATTGTCTCCAAAAGATGATGATTTTTGCAATCAACCATCCCATTTTGTTTGGGGTGTCAACACAAGATGTAGATGAAACCATACCATCACACTCATGTATATACCCAAAATAGAAAAAAGAAAGATTTGTACTTCTGAGCATTCTCACTGTCACGGACATTTACCTGTTTACCAAATTGTGCTTTAACTTCAGCACTTAAGACGAAAAATGGGGAACAATTAAGACCGGTCTTTATCTAACTTGCACGAGAAGTATCATCCACAGAAGCAGCAAAATAAGGAATGCCTAAGACGGAATACGATAGAAATGGACCCCATAAATCAGAGTGGACCACATCCAATAGGTTCCCAGAGCTTTTATCGACTCGAGACACATACGACACACCATGATGCTCTGCAAACAGACACTACTCACACTGAAAAGACAAAACATGACGTGGATTTGGGATTAATTTCTTCACAAATTGGCGAAGGAAGGATGACCAAGGCAACAATGAAGTTAGACAGGAGACAAAAGACAAGAACATGCTGCAGATAGTGAACCCGGCAGAGAGGAAACTGATGGACTAAGAAGCATGGACTCCGGTGCGGATGCGATATGGCTGCAGATACGCGGATGCGTCATTTTTAAAAAAAATAGGACACGGGTGCGGCGGTACGTCTTTTTTAAAAAAAAAATAGGATACTGGTGAGCGGGGATACTGCACATATTTACTAACATATGTACTATTTGTAAGAAAGATAATAGTATTTCGAACAAACAATAAGATAGTTTTTTAATTTGGTGGGCTGCTTTAAAACTACTGAAAGTGCATGGCCAAATATGATAGCAAAGTTCACAAGTTCTGTTATTTCTTGAAATTATTGGGGCTAGTTTAAAAGATTATCAATAAAGCTGGTACCTAAACATGATAAACAGAAAGTTAGATACAGCTGTCACCCTCTCTTATAAACAGCTATCACCCTAAGCAAAACCTCACATTGATAACATCGACAGATCGACGATAGCTCTGCAACGCGAAGCTGTCGCCACTGCAGCTATATGCCACCGTTCGCCTCTGCTGCCAGACATCACCGTGTTGCTGCTACTGCCAGAAGACCATCACCGCTACTGATGCTCGCCGACATAAGTCATTCCTTCTTCTCTTCTCCTTCTTTTCTTCTCTTCCCTTCTCCTTCTTCTCCTCATCCTCCTCTCTTCTCCTCCTCCTTCTACCTCTCTCCTCTCTGCCAGGAAATCCTAGGTGCGTATCCTTGCTGTATCCTAACCAAACCCACGATCCAAAATTTTAATTACAGAAAAATTATTTCTGGACACGCACCCAGTGCACACCCGCACCTGACGTGCACCCGGAGCTGGTACTTCACCCAAGGTGTCACAACCATGCTTCATAGCTGATGGAAGTGTATGCGAATGCAAAACGTAGACGCCAGCTATTTAACATCCGACTCTAATCCTCCTCTTCATCTTGAGATCCTAAAAGGTGCAACAATAGGGGAATTTTGCAACAAATGTCACATAAGACATAGGTAAGGAGGTGTGAGAAGAAACTGGCCCTGTATCCTTATCCTGAGAGGTAGACCCATCCGCTCATTGAACTTCAAGTACATGAAAGGGGGTGAAAGCTGGGAAAAAGTGCGTGTATCACCAGGAATGTGATAGCTAGCACCTGTAGTAATAATGCAACGACGAGCAAGAAAGACATGTAGTAGACTCAGACTTACCCGTATGAGCTAAGGTGACAGAAGAAGAAGGCTGGTATACGAGCTGAAGCTATTGGTATTCTGCCTAGAAGATGGTAACCATCCTCTCTAGAGGCACTGTAGGAGATGGAAGCTGGCCTATACCAGGAGCAACTACTGAACGAACAAATCAAGAAGGCTGGTTCAGAAATTTAGTCTGCATCTGAGGACAAGAGTACTCAAGATTCATTGCCAGAACCACCACCCATCCTACCAGGCAAACTAGACCTGGCAAAATATTATCCGGACCAGCGGGTCTACCCGTACCCGCTCAAAAAGGGCGGGTACGGGTACATATATAGGAGACCCGCTGAAATTAGACCCGTACCCGAACCGATCCGTAATTTTCGGGTCGGGTACGGGTTACCCGGATTTACCCGGCTTGTGTGCTATATAAATGCTTTTAGGGTTTCTTACCTTCATTCTCCTTTCATTTTTTCTCGTCCTGCCGCCACTCTCTCTCTCTCTCACAGACCGTCCACTTCATGCCAAACCCACACGACAGTCCTCGGTCGCCACCACCGAGACTCCATACTCAACAAGATCGCAGATCCGCATGACCACTACCGCCCCATCAGTGCACCTCCGTAGATCTACTACCACCGACACCGTCCACTTCAACTCCAGATCTATCGCAGGCCACTTCAACTCCAGATCTACCGCCTGCCTTAAAACACCCTCTACTTCTTTCAAGTTTCAACCCCGTTCTAGTTTGGCATGATGCTACTGTTGCGATGAATGATTTTATTATTTCTTTGTAAATTGCAATATTTGTTAATTATTTTGTTCGGTAGATCCATTCTACTTCTTTCAAGTTTCAACCCCCGTTCTAGTTTGGCGTGATGCTACTGCTGCGATGAATGATTTTATTATTTCTTTTTAATTTGTAATATTTGTTAATTATTTTGTTCGGTAGATCCATTCTACTACTTTCAAGTTTCAACCCCCGTTCTAGTTTGGCGTGATGCTACTGTTGCGATGAATGATTTTATTATTTCTTTGTAATTTGCAATATTTGTTAATTATTTTGTTCAGTAGATCCATAAATGTATGAATGTTTGAGACTTTTGAGTATGTTGTGACTTTCAGTGGTGGATTTTGATGGTGTTTATATAGATGTACAGATTGTTGTGTTATGAATTTTGATAGAGAAGAAAGATATAGAACATTCAGGAATGAATTTGGCTGTTAAAATATGGCAAAGTGATGTAATAAAATTTTGTTTTATTAAAAAAATTAATCAGAAATGGTATTTTACCCGCGGGTAATACCCTACTCACAAGGGTAGGGTACGGATTCTAAAAATGCCTACCCGGAAAAAATTGGGTAAAATATACCCAATCCGTTTTTATCCGGACCCGACCGGGTTTTACCCGGACCCGACCGGGTATACCCGTTTGCCAGGTCTAGCGCGAACGATCACTAGAGGCAGCTTGTCCTCAACACTGTTGAGAACCACATGAATCACCTCCAGAATCACATAGAACTGTGACCGTGACTGAATTACGAGAGCAGAGCATTCCCCCACATCCTCCTGTGACTGGTCATATTTGGCCACTGAGATATGTGAAGTTTAGCAAACGCAGCAGAGAGAGTAGGAATTCTCTCTCCACCCAAGACCTGTGGTCGAACATGGTCAAACTATGAAACATAACCAGCAAAGTATCCCAATATAATGAGCTGCTTCAGCATTGCCTTCAAGTTGGTGGTGAGGGGAAAAAATGTGTTCCACTCCTCATAAGCTTTCTTAAAATCACCAAAATACGCAACATGTATATTGCTCCCTTTAAGCAATCAAAAGATTGCTTCAGAGAGATCATACAGATGAGTGCGATCATTATTGCCGGAGCACAACTTCGCTACACTATCCAGCAGCTCCTTGACGGTATAAAAGTGAGCAACTAAATAAACCACCTATTCTCCATTCAATTACACATCTGAGTAGTATAATCACATCCTCTTGCTTCGAATCAGGTGCAGTGATCTCACAAGGGTTCTCACCACTAAGGTGGTACCCCTTACCACGCCCGATTAGTATTTTAGTTACAAGAATCTTCCATTAGCTAAATTCAAACCACCGAGTTTTTGATCAGTCAATCTGAGAAGCTACAACTTCGGACGTGATAGGTTTGGAACACCCAAGACTATATCTTAGACGAATTAACCTCAGACAAAGCCCTAACGAGTACCAATCAAGACCAGCAGTGGACAATGGCAAACAAATGAGAGTTTCTAAACCAAAAACCCAAACTATCTCAACTAGCAATAAGCTAAAGCAATATATATGAGGCAGACCAATCAAACAGTCCCAACGTCAAGCTTAAATTACCCAAAAACAGAATCAACAAAAGCAATGCAAAAGATGGCAAAGTGAATATTCTTTAGGCCCCTTAGTATACCATTGTTGTGTGCTAAGATAAATACCAACAAGAGGAAGAGAGAGAAAATGTTTAAACCTGGAAAGGAAAAACAAATGCTCTAGTTCTGATGCTGATGGAAGGAATAGAAGTCACCTGTAGTGGCGCAAAAGGCTGAGTTAGTGGTACTGATGGGGCTAGGGCAGCAGAATTGACAGGGTCTTGATGATCGCAAACGGGTGGGAAATAGTTCTGGTCAAAGAAGATGGTAGAAAGATGAGGAGGGGTTAGAAAGGTATATGGGCGGTAGAGAGAAATGGAAAGGCAAGACGGTTGCGCAAGTGAGGAGGGTGGGGGCTCGTAGTGGGGGAAGGGGAAGAAGGTGGGGTTGCAAGGTGGAGAGTGGTCGTTTAGCGGCAAGGTCCCCAGAATGAAAACCCTAGGGCTCTAGGTACCATCTTATAGGCTGAAAGCGTCACGTATGAAACTGGAGCACAGACTAGTTCTTATAAGATATGAACTAATACAAGACTAAATTACCCCAGGACCAATTACTAATATTCTAACCAGAAGATGAAATTTCAGCTGATTCACATGATGTTCCATACAGCTTAGCTAGATTTTGAAATGCAAAAGTGGTTAAATTTTGGGTCAAAGTGACTTGTTTTTGGCATTATTAAACCTGGACAAAAAGTAAAATTCCCACGTTGTCTCAGTCGAGTCGAAGTGGATCAGGGTCCAGCTGGATCAAATGGCCCAATTGGATGTATATAGGATGGGTTGGGAAGAGCACCCACTATTGAAGATGGGCAGCGGGTCGGAGTGGGGCAAGGATCCTCCAATTGCCATTTCTATCAACATCGATGTAAGTCATTTTGATTGGAATTGCTTTTCTGGTGACAAAGTAATGGCAAGCCTTAGGTAGGTTAAGGGACTCAGAAAAAACATAAAGAAAAAGGCGGTCACAATACACGAGGCTCGCATTTTCTGTACGCAACCTATCCCTACTATTATCGAGAAGCTGTTTCTCTATTTCGAACTCTAGGTTGCAATGAAGCCACCTTACCACCGCATGAAGGCTCGCCTCAAAACCAGGAATAAAGAAAAAAAGATTCTATTTGATCAAGAATGACATTTATGTCATTCCCTAATAGTAATCCAAACTACCTCATTTTTGGAAGCCTGCCTCACACAACTAATCTAAATCATCTACAATACATGGTTCATACTTCAAAGACAAGATCGTAACCAAGATCTCGGGTATCTGCAGCATCGTCAAGGCAATCCACAATTATAAGCTAACGAATCTAACTAGCATATTGTCACATCCCGGAAATCCGGAACGTTAGACACTCGCTCAATCATTCACTCTAAGACAATAATATTCTCAAACCCAAACAAATGAACGACTATTATCAGAGTAGTTAAACCAAAGTTCATAATCTCAGGAGACTGTCACCAATGAAACATAAAATTTAATTCTTAAAAAAAAAATTTAGATAACAATGCTCACCCACGCAGGGGTTCTAACCATCAATACTAAACTTAAATTCAAATTTCCTCGGCAGCCATGGATGCTCCTCTCTCTCTCTCTCTCTCTCTAGCTCGCATACCCACAGCTTTGTTGTGGCTGTTTTTTCCTCTCTAAAACCCACACAGCACTTATGTTAATGCAAAATACACAAAATCACTCATCCTCTACTCTGCACACATATATAAATACATACCAACACTCAGACCTCATGCAAACCCCATGCATTTTCACACAACTCACTCATGCAGTACCCCATACAAACTTCTTCGGCAGCCACAAAACCCACAGAGAATACACCACACTAATTAGCTCACGAGTACCCAGTCACAGCCCCCATGGCAGTGACTTCTCAATGCACACATAGCCATGCCCCTCACGGTGATCTCCCTACTACCGTAACCCAAAAAAATAAATAGAGAGAAAGGCTTAAAAGAAGCTTACCAGAAAGGTGGCTTCGATCGCCGGAAACCCTTTTCTTCAATCCCTCTCTCTGCCTATGCCGTTCCCAGAAGGTAAGGGGGAAATTAGGGTCAGCTGACCCATAGTTTATATATATATACACACACATACATACAAAACTAGGTTGAAAAATTAACAAACCCCCCCTCAAAATTTGATAGTTATTTATAAACTCACTCGTAACTTTCTATTATTACGGAAAAGTCCAAATACATATTTACAATAAATTTTACGTGCTAGAATAATTTTTATGGGTTAGCTACATGACTCCGCTTTCCCATTTGTCGCTACTTAAAATATCGGTACTAACTAATATTTTTCATCACTAAAATTGCTAATTGAAAATATCGACACTAAAAATTTATTCGTTGCTAAATAGAAATAAAAAAAATATTTATTAATTCGTTAAAAAAATATTGGGGTGTTACACATATAGGGCTGCAATACAACTAAACCAGTATCAACTATCTAGCAAGTAACTGAATACCATTCAATTCGCAATCCCTTACTTGACCGAAACTAGATCTTCCGAGGCATTGTTTCACCGGGAAAGTGGGAAAGGAAAGCAAGACATAGTCATCTAGGCACACTAACAGAAAACCTTTCTTTTCAGCATTTTGCATTGCAACTATGATGACATCAATGTTTTCGCGATGCGTAACCTCCTGGTCATAAAAGTCAAGCCTCTCTCGTCAACTTCATTCATGTAGTTTATCTCTCAAAATAGGTGGCCTTCTCTATTTGGGTGGTCTAATCGTTAAGGTGTGATATGCTCCATTAAGCTACTGATGCTAGTATAGTAGCTCTTCCTCAATATTACTTCGAGAAATAAATTAGCCGCACAAAAATCTTAATGGTTCTAATTTGTGTTTACTTTAGAAAGATAAAAACTAAAGTAGTCAAATAGAATAACATGTTATTAACTGGTCCATGTCTTGAAACATTCATACCAAAACACAAATGCAAACATCCATGCATTGCCACTCGATGAGCATAACCAGGAGTAGTGCTTTCGGTAGAAGGGCTTTCTGGAAAATGCTGGGTTAAACCCAGCCAACAACATGTGCATCGTCTCAATTTTTTCTGGAGGCAGTAGGGATTGTCAACTAATTTGATGAAAAAGAGTCTTGGTTCAGGGTTGAGTATTTAAAATCTGACGTTCCTAAAAAAGGTTTAAAGAGCATGTCCTTTTCTGGTAGAATTCTGCTCATTCAGGCATAACTTGGGCTAAAATTGGTTTGGCAACTGTGAGGTAATTCGCTTTCAGATTATGTTTAGACATGCTACTGTCCACAGGAGGAACCTGCCATAATCTATATCAATTTACAAGGATCTCATGACTAAACATACCAAAGATTTATTTTCATTGTTGTTTCCCATGAATATATCCGCTCAAAATACCTACCTCAGAATAACCCAGGAATAACAAATATTTGTAAAGTGATGAATTCGGGATGCAAAGAATAAATTTACAAATTTTAGACAAAATGTTCTTAAAAGCATGAAACCTAACAAGAATCCTAACCTCATGTGGATCAAAATACGTCCTGACGAGGAGATGCTCCAGTCGCAAGTATCTTTCAGGTTGCTCCTGTTTCAAAACACCCATTGCCTGGGTTTGCCTTAATATAGCCCTTGCAGTGTCCAACTCCCGGAGCTCAATCATTTCCAAGACAATCTATACATCATAAGGAGATAAAACAGTTTGTTTATACATGCCTAAAATAACAAAGACAGCAATGCGAGAACTGTTTCACTACATCAGACAAATGTAACTATATATACCACAAGACCTAGCTGCAGAAGGTTTGAGTTTGAAGAAAAATAGAAGAGAGAGAAAACAGCACTAAGACCCAGAAAAATGAAGATTCCCATTACCACATTTCAGTTGGTATAAAGTTTTCATATACCTCTCATAAGAAGAGAATGATTTTTGCCCAGGATAGAGCAGCTTCAAAAAAGGGGGACGAAAAAACACAACCACAAAATGATCTTTCCCTGGCACATTGTGGGTATCGTAACAAGGAGAGAACTGAATCAGGTTCCACTACAGATATCTTTCCATATGTAGGGGATTGCAAAAGCCTGTTTTTGTTTTGGGGGGCGTTTAGGTTGTTTTTGGTGGTTTTGTGTGTGTGTGTTTTTTTTTTGGGGGGGGGGGGGGGGTGGGTTTGAAAATTCTACCTTGTCTGCAGATGGAGATTAGCAAACAAAGCTGTTCGGCACTGCCTCCAAGCATTAGATATTGACTAGTTCATGTGCCGATTCAAAGGAACTTGTCTTCACACTAGAGACAGGGTATCGGGTATCCTAAGGCAGTTCCAGGCTATGAAGCACGGGTACGGGTGCGGGTGCGGATACGCGGATACGGCATTTTTGAAAATTTTAGGATACGGGTGCGGCGGGGATACGGCAAATATTATATATATTTTTATATATATAATATATGATATATAAATATTTTTACTATGTACAACTAGCATTTAAATTCTAAATCAAATACAATACCATTCAACAGTAGTTCAATACCATCAAAATCAAAGTATTGAAGACAGTGTGAAATCAAGTCTTCAAAAAAATATTGAAGACAGTGAAGAACAAAATATTGAAGACAGTGGAGACATTAGACATACCTTCGAAGCAAAGCTGCCGGAGGTGAGTAGGGTGGTCGCGAGTGGTCGCCGAAGGTCCCCGATGGTCGCCGGAGGTCGAGGGAGGTTTTCGGTGGTCGCGGCTGTTCGGCGGTGTCGTGGGTGGTCGCGGCTGTTCGGTGGTGTCGTGGCTGGTCGCGACTGTTCGGTGGGTGTCGTGGGAGATCGCCGGTGTCGAGGGAGGTCGCCGGTGTCGAGGGAGGTCGCCGGTGTGTCGAGGGATGTCGCGGCTGCGATCTCTCTTCTCTCTATCAGACGAGAGATCCGTGTGCCCTAATTTGGTAAGTATTGTTCATTTTATGTTTTCACCCCCAAATAAATTAAGTTTTGTGTATCAACCCCCGAAATTATCTTCTGGATATTATGTTTTCAACCCCTAAGTGTCGGATCCGCACCCGAACCGTATCCGAGCCGCACCCGAATTTCTGAAAATGAAAAAATAAATAGAAATTAACGGGTGCGCACCCGACACGCACCCGAGCCGCACCCGAGGCGCACCCGTGTCTGATGCGCACCCGACCCCGATACTCCTACCCTTTTGAAGCACCCGTGCTTCATAGGTTCCAGGTATCGAAATTGAAGACAGTTGTTTGAGTGTACTCAGTGACACAGGCTTGCCTACAGGACAGGTTGACTCCTTGATGTGTGTGTGACACTGGAATAGACTGTAGTCATATCATGCTCTCAATTGGGCGCTTCTCTTCTAGGTTTCCTTGCATTGGTAGCTTTTATCCTAATGTGCTTTATTTGCAGAGAGAGCTATAATAGATGTTTGATGTGCTTGAGCGCTTTACTTTAGGGGACGCAATTTAAGTCTCCCAGCCGTAGATGTTTTTGGCAAAAGACATGTAACATAGCTTAAGATGTTTATTATTTTTTTTTTTGGTGGGGAGAAGCATTCCATTTACTGGTCCCCTAAGTGTGGGGTAATCTATTTCTGGTTCCCAATGCACAATAGTTGCATTTAAGGCTGTCATACCATAGATAAGATGGGCTAGGGCTTAGATTTATAGGACTTGTACTTGAGAAGCTAGGATTAGGTTTTAAGGATTGAAAAGGATATTTTTGGGGGCATTTAGGTGCTGTGAACCGGACCCTTGAACAGCATTTTGGTGTTTTATAACCTCAAAGCATATTTAGAAATTTTCTAATAAAAGAGGGCAGGAAAAACTTAGGCAGCGTTTGGTAACACTTCCAGTTCAGTTTTCTGTTTCCAAAAAAATCAAAACCAGTTTAATTTTTTTTTCTTTTACAAAAACAAATGGGTGTCCAGTTTTTATTTTGAGTTTTTTTTCTTTTGGGTGTTTGATTACCCAATTTTCATTCTGAGTTTTTTCTTTCGTGGTGGTTTGCGGTGGCAGTGGTGGGGCGTGGCGGCGGCCGGCAGCCACCGCCAGCGGTGGCCTACGATGAGAAACCATTTTCGTCACTGTCAGATTCGGTCGAATGAAAACTTTTCATTCGAATGAATCTAACAGTTGTAAAAATCGTTTCTCCAAAATTTGTTTGATTCTACCGAAAAACAAATCTTATTCGACCGAAAGTGATTTCATTCGAATGAAATCTTCAGTCTTTACTCCCCCTCAATTTTAAAATACCTTTCATTCGAATCAAAACCTTTTTCATTTGACTGAATATTTCAGATACTCCAAAACATCATCACCTTCCAGTTTTGATTCGAATGAAACCACGTTTCATTCGATCGAAAATTTCAGAATTATTTCCAAATCATTTTCTTATCTTACGATTAATAAAAAGACCACAACTTATTTATTCAAAATAATAATTTTGCACAAAGAAAAGAAAAGAAAAAATTTTGGGGTATTACATTTTCCCCCTTAAAAGAATTCCGCCCTCGGAATTAAAACGTACCTTAAATGTCAAACAAGTGAGGGTGTTTTTCGTGAAAAGCCTGCTCGAGCACTGTAATCCTTTCTCAAATTATTGTTTTTGATCATGATACTTCTCTAGGCCTGCGTGTGTTTCTTGGGTGAGTATCCCCCCTCCAAGAAAGCGTTTAGGCTGGAACAAGTTGATTCAATCCTCATTCAGGGGTGCGATTTAATCTGCCTCCCATGACTGATATTACACCTCAGGACTCCCTATTCTTCTTGCATCACCATTGCTCATGTTGCCGTGTGTAAACCCCTTTTGCTTTTATAGGAGCAGTATACCTTTCAAAAGAAAATGAATTTACAATACCAAAGTAGTGGCGATTTTATGGTTGCTTCTCACGATCCAGCTCCCTAATACATTCAACTACAAAAGACTTAACATAACTACCACTTTGTTAGGCTGCATCTCAAATCAGACAGATCAGAGTAACTAATAAATTGCAGCGGAGAACGTAATATGTTACTACAGACAATTTCACCCACCTGCATGCAAAAGCAGCAAGGTTTGTACAATTGCCAAACACTATGCAACTCTTAAGTCATTCGAATAACTTTTGAACTCCAATGGCATATCCGCCTAAGACACTTAGCATACACATCATCAGAGAAACTATAACTTTTGGCCAGAAAAATATGGTTGCCAAACCATCTCCACCTCCTAATCGAGCAGAATAAAAATATAACGACTTTTGCATACCATAATCAAGATAGAAGAGACAAAGTAAAGGATTGTAAATGTCCCGTTGCATACCTGCTCATATAAATCCTCCAACTTCTTCCTTGGAAGCTTAAGTTGTGCCACTTGAGGCAATATTGCATCCCACCTTCCACTGTTGATATCAGCAACAAATGTTTCAAGGCTGTCTACCGTATTTAAAGAAACTTGACACTCACTCTGTAATACTTGAAAGGTTTGATTCAAAGAATTTTCTTTGCAAAATTGAAGAACAATCTTGATCACACTGCAGGAGAAAAAAGGTACATACTGTACCATATCAGAAATCTTGCCACTGAAGGAGTAGATACCTTATAAAAGTAGATATTCACACAAAGAGCAGCGAAAGGTGAGAGCAATAAAGAACCTAGCAGGTGGAAAGTAGTCAAATGTCCTGATTCGAACAGTATATGTGTGTCTGGGAGAGGGAGGGGGCGGAAGGGGATCTCGAGCGTTGATCTAATCACCCTTGCCCACAACATTGCGGAGAGATATTTCATTTATCAAATTAAGTGATTATCATATGTGAGATAGAAGTTTGCAATGCTTTACTTACTATCTTTGTACTTTTTTCTTCTGGGGCGGGTGCGTTTGGGAGAGGAGGGAGGCTTACGCGAACCCTTTTGGTGCCTGTATGCTAAAGACAGTACTCCCTTTATCACCAAGGCGGTAGGTGATAGTGGACTCTTGTTAGTGTCATTTAGCTTTTATTGTGACCCGTGTAAACGTTAATCCTTAGTAAAGAATCACCGACTTCTCGTTGTTTTAATTGCAGAATGACACATCATCACTCACGTTTTGGAAAAATGTCTAGTTTCTTTCTCCCTGGTCACTATAGTGATTCTAAAAACTGCAATGTTATACCTATGGCTCTTCTCCTTGGTCGACCTTAGATATATGACCGAGCTGTTCAACATGGTAGAAGGTCTAACACGTACTACTTCACATTCAACGAAGAGGAAATTGTTCCTAAGCCTATGACTGAAACTATGAAGAAATATTAAGAAAGGAGGAAGCTACTCAAAGTCAGCTCAAGCTTCTTAATATTCCCACCAAGAGGCATTTCGAAAAGCAAAGCAAGAAGAAGAGCATCATTATGTAGTGGTGGCCAAAGAAAAGAAGAACACAGCAAGTGTTCCTCTTTAGGACATCTTCTGAATTGTCTAAGTTGCTAAAAGATTCCTAGGGTATTGCTCCAGAAGACTAATCTAATGAACAGCATCCTATATACAATATCTAACATGCTATTGATCTGATGCCTCTGTCGTAATTACCTAATCTACCTGTCCATCTTCTAAATCTGACCGAACATACTTAACCTAAATGTTGCAAGAGAATTCATTTAGGAGAATCTTAGCCGATGTGCAGTTCCAACTCTTCCAATCACTGTATTTGGGAGCAGGGTCAAGCCAATGACAGGAGCATGTTTCACCCTATGGCACAGTGCTCACCCAATATCAAGGAATCACTTTGATTCCATCATACATATTGGGATCCTTTTAGCCGATCCATATAGAGGTTGACCGAGCCTTTCAATTCACAATGTCGCGAAGAATCCGCCCAAGTTCTACACGCCTCATATCTATCAAAAGAAAAAATCCTACCACTGCAGGTGAAACTGATCCTTACCAACCCCAGACCACTATTTATGAGGAGTTTTAGTGTAATGAATTTCATGGACCAATTCCTTTTTGTTTACTTCGATGACATAATCATCTCTAGCAAGACCAAAAAAGACCATATTGTGCACCTGCAACAAGTAATGTGAGTTCTTCGTCGTGAAGGTACATGTTAATTTGAAGAAGTGCTCATTCATGACTTCTAGCATAATATTTCTGGGCCCGTTGTCTCATCTAAGGGTGTAGAAGCTGATCCAGAAAAAAATAAAAAGTTGTCTTGGAGTATTTTGTAGCTACTAACTTGCATGAACTTCGAAGCTTCAGAGTCAGCTACTTTATACTGGAGATACATCAGAAGTTTCATCACTATCATGACTCAAAATTGATTATTGATCGTATGAAGATGCAGCAGTTTGTTCGGACAAAGGCAGAAGCAAGAAGAGGTAAAGAAACATTTGAGTAACGCTTTCATACTTCACTTGCGCGATTGTTCGGTAAGTGTTTGAAGTTGCGTGTGATGCTTCTCAAGTCAGTATCGTAAGTGTTCTTAGCCAAGAAGACCATCACATAGAGTTTTTAGTGAAAAACTACATTAGGCAAAGAAGAAGTACTCAACCTAGGGCTTCTAACAGGAATTTATGCTGTAGTCCAAGAAGTTGAGTTTTCATCATGGCAAATGGATTTCATTCTCAGAGTACTGTTTCGTCATTAAACATAAGACAGGAAATGAGAATACAGAAGCAGATGCGCTCAACCAGGTCATCTATATATTGTCCATCCTCCCAACAGATGGGAAAACTCAGTTCTTCAACCGAACTTTGGGTGATCTCCGAAGATGCTTAGTCAGTGACCATGTTACCGCTAGGGACCAACACACCAAGCACGGAAGCACAGGCATTTGCCCAACACATGAGGGATATCGGAAGTACAACAAAAGACCACACCTACGAACGAAAGCTACAAAGCACATGCTGATATTTGTAGACTCTTTACTGAATTTGAGGACTGGACTACAGTGATGATTCGTATACTTCCCGAGCTATTCCGTTAAGGAAGGTAAAAGAAGCTACATCCAAAGAATGTTGGTCCATAAAAGATTATGAAGAAGATAAGCTCCAAGCTTACGCTCTTGAGTTACCAGAAGACATTGACATCCGTATGCATATGATATGGATAATCAGGGGTTTTCAGCTGTACTATTCCTGTCAAGTAATTTCCCCCCTCCCACTTCCAAATGATGCACTATACCCCCTCAAGTTAACATAACTCACATTAGACAGATCTGTTAGCAGTATTAATAAGGTCCAAAATGCCTGCATCCTCTTTAGATCCTTTTCATTGAGCTAAGTTAACCAGAAAAATTGCATGAGATTGTGACCATCAACTCAAGATAACTAATGTTTGTTTTTGGGAATGTGTCGCTTAGACGTAACACTGCCTGATCTCCAATAGAACTATCTACTACTCGCTTTGCTTCTATTGTTCTGCTCTGGAATGGATTGATCTTTGGCCTTTACTTGATTTAAGTAGGCCGCTTTGCTTGTCGGTGATGCTCAATAGGTGAAGTATGTAATGTACATGCATAATGTAGTAGCTTTTTTTCTGGCAGGGGTTACTATGCTATCTATATGTGCTGAAAATGTACTACTTGAGGCATTACTTCACAGGCCAGAAGACAATTTCAAGGTCAAGCATAGATTGTAGGAGTAATCAACCCTATGATTGCCGGGTAGAGATGTTTGTTCATTCCAGTAATTGTTTGTTCATTCCCATGGGATGACGCCCTAGACTTAAACTTATCAGAGAAGATACCGAGGATGCTGCACTAAATTGCATTAATTTTCAGAATTTGAAAAAAGTAACTTGTTGCCCCCTTCATGCTTTACAACTGGCAATTATGAGCAGTTCTGTCAAGTTAGATTGCAGTGTTGTGTTACTTGGGTATGATGCCCTGTGTTGTACTTTCCCCTCCGCATAAATCCCACACACTCAAATTAGTGTATTATGTGTTGTCATCATATTTCTTAGCCAATTTTCTTGTTCATTTTTTCAGGTTCTTTATAATAAAGACATTAGTTGTTTTCTCACAAGATTATAGAAGTTAGCATCCGAGCCAACTTTGTAGTGAAGGCCAAGCATATGTAATTTGGGGAAGAATTGATAAGTTCCACAAGTAAAATCAAAGCTTTTAGTCTTAAGCCCTATTTGTACTAAAACCAAGCCAGTATGCGAGAAAATTAGGTAGGTCAATGCATATAATTGAAGCCTATTGCAAGAGATGTATGATGCATCTTTCTCACACAAGATGCCCAATATTAGAGAAGTCACTGCCTAAGTTCTCATCCTTCTCGGTTTTTCAGCACTTGAGGAATATAACAGCCATAACCCATTACCCTTACTGAACTATCAAAACTTAAGCACCCCAAGAAAGCATCACCCCTTGATCGCAGCAACTTAGCACAGAATTTAGGGTAGTCCTTGAATTTTCTTCGCTTCATTACTTCCAAAGAAAACCCTTTCCTTGTGCGTTTGAAACCCCGTCAATGTAGGCCATACATTTGTGGCTACATTGCTACTAAAAGTCACAAAAAATCAGAAAGAAAACTGTCACAAGAATTGTGTCCAAAGCATAGCCGGAAGTTCCAAACAGCAAACTATCACGGATGTCAATCTCGTAAACTACCTTCTCTACTTCTCTTTTATACACGTACCAAAATCAATCCTAGGATTCAGTAAAAAGTTGAAGGAAAAAAATCAAATGAAACTGGAGGCTGAAGCCATTGGCAGAAACCGGGGAGCTTGGCCCCTGTCAAGATCTCCATTGCTATTGCTTACTCACCCATATGTAATCAACAAGATTCTTTGGAAGTTATGGTTTGGCCTCTCTCTCAAACTCAGCTTTAGAAGTTATTGTTTGCAACTTAGGTTTTGCATGTACTTCCGGTGAAGCCACGATAACCCACTATCGTCCCTAGTAGATATAAGACTCATACAAATTCAAGCCTTTGACATAGGTGATTATAATAATGACTTCAAGAGAAAAAATTATGTATGAGATTGATTGAAATTGTACATATAAATACACCCAAAAAATCCCCAAAACTAAATTCCTTCACAGAAAAGATTGCTATGTATTTGAATATTCATGACACCATCTCTAGCAGATACAGTTTAAGTTTGCCCGGGTGTTCCGCCCCGGGGGTGTAGGACAGAAGAAACAAAACAAAGCCCAAATGTTTCCCAAAGCTCGGAAAACATATTAATAAGCAGGCATACATCCAATTCTAATTGTGACATACTGCTAAGGTCAAAACTCACCTGGTAGCTCAGCAAAGTTGAAGTTTTTACCTAACGATTTCTATAGATACACAGGCTGAGGAAACGACAGCTCAGTGAACAGGTACCGCTAAATGGAGCACGCTGCAAACTACCAAGCAAGGAAGGAAATGCATACATGCACGAGAGGAAAACAGAAAACAAGCAGCAGAGAACTCACTCTCGAGCTTCAATTTCTAAGGTAGACATGGTCTTGTCTTGTATGAAAGGAGTTCAAACCTTCCCAATCAACCAGGACACTGGATGTATCTCCGCAACAGAAAATTTTAGGGTTTAGAAGGTGAACGATAGCACCGGAGGGCCGAGAAGAAATTCTGAGCGAGCACCTTTCTAGTACTGTACAGGCATTAGGTCTCGGTAGGCGTCTTGTTATATTTATGAATTTAAATTTAAATAATTACACATCGGGCACCAGTCTTATTAAACTACTATTTGAGAAGTACATGCGCTTACCGCGTATTAATATCCCAATTTATCATATATTTATGTCCAATTAATCGGCAATAAAAGGATTAAATTTCAATTAGACTCTGATATTTGCCCCAAATAACCACTTATAATCTTTTTAGCCAATTGAAGCCCTACCTATTGAAGATTCACCGGTTGAACCATGTTATTCACGAGTATTAACACTTCAAATGGTTTAGGATAAGGTTTAATGACAAAATTGTTCTCTGAAGTTTATACGTATTTGCACTTCGCTCCCCGTGTTTAAAAGTTTGGCAATAGTGTTTCCTAACATTGACAAAATCATTGAAAACGACTCCAAAATCCAACGTCCGTCCAAAATAAAGTTAAAATAGTCATGTGTGTGTCATGTGCCACTTTTTTTTACTATAATGAGGGGTAAAATTGTGACTTTAGATAAAAAAAAATAATAAAAAAAAAAAAAAGTTCCATCATCTTCATCATGCTGGAGGACTCCACTTGGAAGCACAGACTCCACTCATTATCTTCGCTAGCCATAACGACAGGGAGCACAAACTCCATTAGCCACCACGACAGGGAGGTTGTAATCGCTGCGGCTGGTGAAGGTTGTTCTGATGGAAGCAGATGGGGCAGAAGTAGGCTGGGTAGCACTTGAAAAAGCAGGTGGTCCAGCCCATGCTTGTACATTGAGAAGTAGTGCACGAAAACACAGTACTTGGGCGTGCTATCCTTCGCGATGAAGTAGCCGAAAAATAAGATGAAGCCGACGAGAAGCACTATGACGAGGGAAGCTCAGGCAATGTAGTTAGGTGTCATGGAGCTCAAGAACAGGGCAAACGAGTTAGCCATGAAGACTATGACCCATATATGATTAAAATAAAAGTAAGCAAAAGCCTCCCGTGTTCCACAAAGACCCACCAAGAAATAGATGGGTACCAAGTACACAATTGTTATGGAGAGCAAGTATATATGGCAGAAAGATCAAGGTGTTTGCTATGATGTAAGATGATAATCTGTAAACCCCACTTGAAGTTTCTCTCAGCAGAATTGGCCTTTCATTGATGAAGATTGAAGGGTTTCTGTTGTGAAGGAAAGAAGGAAAGTTAGAGTGAAGGCAAAGAGACTCATGTGCTTCTCGATTCCGAAATTGTCAAACCCGATGTTGATGTAAATGGTGCCTAAAACCAGTCCCACAACTAATGCTTGTAAGGTGTTTGTTAAGATAAGCTACTTTTTCATGTAGATAATCTTCCAAAACATGTTGTATATTGCGACAATTTCGTGGATTCTTTAGCTATTATATCTTATTCCTTCAAAAGGACTTGTTGTGGCAAAGTTATTAGGTGATTGCGGGATTGCAGGTGGTGAAACATGTTCATTCTTGTCAAGCTGGTTTAGTATTTCCATGGAATGTTCGAGTGCATTGAGCTGTGGGGCCGTTAGTGAGTAGGAATGTGTCGAGGGAGGAGAGTGCGCCGTGTTGAATTTGTTGGAAGAGTTTTGTGCTCCCTATCATGGTGGCTAATAGAGATAATGAAGATGGGAGTCTCTTCTTCCATATGGAATCCTCTAGATTGATGATGATGAGGGAATTTTTTTTACTAAAGTTACAATTTTGCCCCTCATTTTAGTTATAAAAAAAGTGGCACATGACACGCACGTGACTACTTTAACGATTATTTTGGACGGAAGTTGGGTTTTGAAGTCGTTTACAATAATTTCGCCAACGTCAGGAAACACTATTGCCAAAGTTGTAAACACGGAGAGTAAAGTACAAATACGTATAAACCTCAGGGGACAGTTTTGTCATTAACCCTTAGGATAATTGTGTAAATAAAAAGGTTACTTTTTCCGTTATGCTAACTCTTGGGCATTTGTAAAAAATCAATAACTAAAACAAGTAACTATTGTGTCTAAACCTAAGTCTTCCCCACTACCACCGCCACCCTCCTTGGCACTACCGTGGCAATAGATCTTGTCACGAAATGGTGGTGGGTCGACGATTTGGAGGTCGTGTATCAAGGTTGGAGATCACGATGGTGATCCTTAATGAAACGTCAGTGGTAGGGGAGGTCAGATTTGGAGATCTCGGTGGCTATGCTTGGTGAAGTGGTGGTGGTTCGGGGTGGGGGAGAGAGGGTTATATGGGAAGGAGTAGAATACAAGGGTTTTGGGAGGGTAGGATGAGGAGGAAGCAATGGCAATGGCATTGATGAAAGGGAGATAGGGGAGAGGGAGAGGAAATGAGGTAGAGAGAGAAAAATGAAGGAATTGATTAGGGTTTTAAGAAGAGAGAAAATGGATGAAGAATGGGGCCACAGTGGTGTGCGATGACGATGGCAACGGTTAAGACGATGCCATGGAAACGTCGATGGCTGTAATGGAGGGGGAGAGGAAGATAAGAAAGAGAAGGGGGAAACAAAGGAAAAGATAGAAGAGAGATTTTCTATTTTGGGTGTAATGACAAACTTGCCCTTGAAAAATGTACTTTCAAGCCACTTGAATGGTCATTATGTGTTCCCGTCTCTGTATAATGTGAAACCACAACTAGCATATTTTTAACTCTTTTGGTTTATTTGGCTGCATAAAAATGAGATATCATTCCAAGCTAACAAGTATTACCCAATGAACATCATCACCAAATCTCACCATCTATCATATGCATGATGTCAAGAAGGTGGGTTTGCAGTCGACGTGGAGGTGCCATAAGAAGTACAGTCCGAGTCAGATGCCAAGTAGCACCACAAGAAAATATGTATTTTGCGACGGAGTTTTAGCAACGGAAGGTATTCCGTCGCTAAACATGTCTTTAAGCTACGGAATATACCGTCGTTAAAACTCCCTTGCAAAATACTATTACCGACGGAAGACACCGTCAGTAATAGTATTTTGCAACGGAGTTTTAACGGCGGACTTTTAGCGACAGAATTACCGTCGCTAAATATTTTTTATAAAATTAGTAATTTTGAGTTTTTTTTTTAAATTATTTAAACGACGGAATAAAACCGTCGCTAAAAATTCTGTCGCAAAAGTCTTTATAATAAGACATTCACCGACGGAGTTTTAGCGACGGACTTATTCCGTCGCTAAAGATCCTCCATTTAAATTCAGATCTGGTTTCTTTCTCTCTCCCCGTTCTCTCTCTGAAAATCTACTCCCACCCACCGCCGTTCTCACCTCCGGCGACCCTTCTCTACGGCGACCCAGCTCCGGCGACACTCCCGTCCCCCACCCGACGCCGCGCCACCAAGCCTTGCACTCCGGTCGTGCCACAAAGCCTCCACTGTCGCCGCGTAAGGAAACCACCACTGTCGCCGCACCACCAACGCCGGCGCTGTCATACCCACCTCGAGATTTGTATGTCAATTGCCCTAAATTATCTGAATTTTTTGTTAATTTGTCTTCAATTTAGGTTACATGCCCTAAATTATCTGAATTATTTAGATTTGTATGTCAATTTAGGTTCAATTTTTTGTTAATTTGTCAATAGAGCCCCCTAATTGAACCCTAAATTGAAGTAATTGAATCCTAAATTGAATGTCCTAATTGAATCGAACCCTAAATTAAACTAATTGAACCCCTAATTAAACCCTAAATTGATTGCCCCAATCTAACCAAACCCTAATTAAACCCTAAATTGAATGCCTCAAATCAACCGAACCCTAAATTGAATCAATAGAGCCCCCTAATTGAACCCTAAATTGAAGTAATTGAATCCTAAATTGAATGCCCTAATTGAATCGAACCCTAAATTAAACTAATTGAACCCCTAATTAAACCCTAAATTGATTGCCCCAATCTAACCGAACCCTAAATTGAATGCCTCAAATCAACTGAACCCTAAATTAAACTAATTGAACCCCTAATTAAACCCTAAATTGATTGCCCCAATCTAACCGAACCCTAATTGAACCCTAAATTGAATGCCTCAAATCAACCGAACCCTAAATTGAATCAATAGAACCCCCTAATTGAACCCTAAATTGAAGTAATTGAACCCTAAATTGAATGCCCTAATTGAATCGAACCCTAATTTGAACTAATTGAACCCTAAATTGATTGCCCCAATCTAACCGAACCCTAATTGAACCCTAAATTGAATGCCCTAATCCAACCGAACCCTAAATTGAACTAATTGAACCCTAAATTGAATGCCTCAAATCAACTGAATCCTAAATTGAATCAATAGAACCCCCTAATTGAACCCTAAATTGAAGTAATTGAACCCTAAATTGAATGCCCTAATACAATCGAACCCTAAATTGAAATAATTCAAGCGCATCGGATATGTGAATTTTGAACATTTTTTTCCCATTTGAACATTGATCATTTGTTTGATAATTTTAGGTTGTTAATTGTGCGTTTTAGAATTGTGATTATTGATCGATGATTTTAGGTTATTAGCTGTGCATTTGAAGTAATTGCGATTATTAATTGATGATTTTAGATTGTTAATTGTGCATTGAGCATTTGAGATATTGAGATTATTGACGGAGGATGGGACCCAATTGGATTGAATGTGTGGTTTTTGTTAATTTTTATTGCATTGAGCATTTGAGAATTGAGAATTGAGGTTGTTGACGGAGGATGGGACCCAATTGGATTGAGATACCTGTTAGTTAGCGCAGACACGGACAGCACGTCTGATCGACGGTGTCCGACATTTAAAAAACAAATTAAGGTATGCCGATGTGTCTGGAGGTGCGTGTCGGTGGGCGTCGGACACGTGTCCGGAGGTGTCAGACACGCGGCACAATTAAGCCTATTAATTGTGTCGAGTAGTGATGATTAGTCCTAATTAGGGCTAATTGGGCTTAATTGGGTTATGTTAGGGCTAATTAAGGTTAATGAGGGATAGTTTCGGATAATTATAGCTGACTAGGGTTGATTATGGCTAATTAGAGTTATGTAGTCCTAATTAGGGTTTAATTGTGCCGAGTAGTGCTGATTAGTCCTAATTAGGGCTAATTAGGCTTAATTGGAGTCCTAATCAACCCTAATCAGCTATAATTAATAATCGTAATTAACCCTAATAACCCAGTTAGCCCTAATTAGCCCTTGTACATCCCATAATTACTCCATGTTGCCCAGAGATGGTTCAATTACTCGTTGTTTACAAACCCTGCCTTCTTTATATTAATTGTTGTTTTGAGAAGTCCATTGGCAACGAGATGGTTCAACTCGTTGCCAACGAGTTCTATTTAATGTGGAATTGGTAACATATGCAACGATCATTCTGTAGTTTTGATATTTCGGAAAGATTCTTGCATATCTTATCAATTTCTGAACACATGCATGCATAGAAACCCTTAGTTCCCATTCAAAGGTACTCATTACAAGGTAAAGCCTTGTAATGAGCCTTTGGATGTCCAGTTTGGACAGTTTGGAAAAGCTAATTGTTTATAAAACAGTATTTTGACTCATGCTTTATGTTCTATGTCGTGGATATTTAGTACACGTTCTCGTGTGTTTCTCTGGGTGCATACAGATATGGTGTTCTAACATCCGTCAAACCTTCCTGAGCAAGGTTAGATGAATGTTAGAACACCTAATCGATGTGGTGTACTTGGAGAAATGCGGGGAGGTGCTGCCGAATTTTCCACAGACATCGGACTAAGCATGAGTTATTCACTGTTTTATAAACATGTGCTTTTCTGAATGGGATAGGACCACTACCTGTGTCAAGAGTGGAGGGGAAATATGTAGACATGTTGTAACATTCATGCATTGATATTTACATCGGCAATGCCTAATCACTGGTCATTATTGAAGGTGGTATACAGTACGATAATTCAGTCGTCATGTCAGTTGATCGAAGTTGGATGAAAAGGAAGAATGCTGAAGATTTTGAGTGTCGCGTTGACGAATTTTTTGACTTCGCTTATGCGCATCCTGCACATGCTGACCTTGATAAGATAAGGTGTCCGTGCGGTAGATGTGAGTTGTTGCACTGGAGAAAAAGAATTGAAGTAAAATGGCATCTTCGTCGGTACGGTTTTATGGGTGGATACACAAGGTGGACGCAGCACGGGGAAACGATAGTATTGTCGTCCAACCTGGCTAGTCAAACTGAAGTTAAGGAGGAGGCACGATATGATTTCCGAGATATGATTATGGATGCTGGGCATGCTAATGTTGACTGGGGTAACGACAGTCCACAACTGCCGAACGAGGGGGCTCATCAGTTTTATGAGTTGTTGAGAGCTGCGGAAGAGCCGCTGTGGGATGGAGCTCCGAAACACACACGGCTGTCTGCGGTTAGCAGGTTATTACAGTTGAAATCAAACCACGGGCTGAGTGAGAAAGGTTTTAACGAGTTTGTTACCTTCATCAAAGAAATACTGCCCGAAAGTGAAAAGCTACCGCCGTCGTACTATGACGCGAAGAAGATGATGAGGAAACTTGGGTTGAGCTATCACCGGATAGATGCGTGCAATAACGATTGTGTATTATTCTGGAAAGAGAATAAGGATTTGTCATTATGTCCGGTATGTGATCATTCGAGGTACAAACCGGACAAAGGGAAGAAGAAAAACATTGCATGGAAGATATTGCGATATTTCCCGGTCACACCACGGCTTCAGAGAATGTACTACTCCTCCAGTACAGCTGAACATATGAGGGCTCACCGTGAGACTCGCAGCAACGATGCCGATGTGCTGACACACCCAGCTGATGGAGAGGCGTGGAAGGAGTTTGACCGCAGGCATCCAGTCTTTGCTCAGGAAGTTCGGAATGTTAGACTTGGTCTGGCAACCGATGGGTTCAACCCTTTCGGTCAGTCTACCACGCCTTACTCCTGTTGGCCTGTTATTATTGTCCCTTACAACCTTCCACCAGGCATGTGCATGAAGAAGCCGTATATGTTCTTGTCGTTGCTTATTCCGGGGCCGAAGAGTCCCGGTAAGGACATAGATGTGTATTTAAGGCCGTTGATTGATGAGTTAAAACAATTATGGTGGAATCATGGAGTCGAAACATATGATGCATCCCTTAAACAAAATTTTCAGATGAGGGCTGCTTTGATGTGGACTATACATGATTTCTCCGCATTGGGAATGACGTGTGGCTGGAGCACACATGGGAAGCTAGCATGCCCTGCTTGTATGGGCATGAACCCCGGTCATACGTTAAAGCACGACGGAAAGGCCTCGTGGTTCGGATGTCACCGTAAGCTTTTGCCACCGGGCCATCAGTTTCGTAGGCAGAAGGATAAATTTGACGGGACAATCGAGCGTGAGGTTGTCACACTGGACTACCCATCTGGTGAAGAAGTACTCTCACACCTGGAGGCACTTGATACTGACATACCACACGGTAAGGGTGTGCCGGATCGGAAGATTGCAGGGTTCGGGAAAGAGCACAACTGGAGAAAATTTTGTATCTTCTGGGAGTTACCCTACTGGAGGACGCTCGTTATCCGAAACAACATGGATGTGATGCATATTGAGAAGAACGTTTTTGATAATGTGTTCAACACAGTGATGAATGTCAAGGGCAAATCGAAAGATCACCTTAAAGCGAGAAGGGATCTACAACAGTTGGGTGTACGCCGTGAATTGCATCCTCGGACAGTCAGTGGGAGGACCATACTTCCGAAAGCACCTTACTGTCTAGACAAGAAACAAGTGGAGAAGGTCTGTCAGTGGGTTAAGAATTTGAAGCTTCTGGATGGGTTTGCGTCCAACATATCTCGTTGTTGCAATGTATCAGAATGCAAGTTACAAGGGATGAAGAGTCACGACTGCCACGTATTCATGGAGAGATTCATTCCTATTGCCTTCCGGGGACTGTTGCCACGGGTTGTTTGCGAGACTTTGACTGAATTATCTCATTTCTTTCGAGATATATGCGCTTCTACGATCCGGGTGAGTAACATGGAAGTGCTTGAGAAGAACATTGTGGTGACGATTTGCAAGCTGGAGAAAATCTTCCCACCTTCGTTCTTTGATTCAATGGAGCATCTGCCTGTTCACTTGGCATATGAAGCTAAGATGGGTGGACCCGTGCAATATCGGTGGATGTATCCCTTCGAGAGGTAATCCTTAAATTGTTATAGTTGTTCGTTTACACTTAATGCGACATCTGTTATCATTGATATTTCACCTAACTCGATTCGCTAAACTTCTAGGTTCATGTTCCATTTAAAGAAAAAAGTCCGTAATAAGGCTCGGGTTGAAGGCTCAATTGCGGAGGCTTACGTAATGGAAGAACTTGTAAACTTTTGTAGTCAATATTTCGGGCCTAATGTTGGTACGAGGTTAAATCAACTAGGCCGAAATGACCTCGGATCAAGCACTAATTTGGAAGGGCAATTGTCAATATTCAAGCAGCCAGGGAGTCCGTTCGGCCGAACGTATACTCGATGGCTAACGGATGAAGAGTACAGTGCTGCAACAATATATGCCCTTCTAAATTGCGATGAAGTTTCGGCATTCGTTGAGTAAGTTAAAGTCTTAATTCACTTACATTGTTGTACATAATTGAAAGTGTGTGTTAAGTGAGTCAACTATATTGGTTTGCAGTGAGTTCCATGCGGAATCCTTAATCACTGATCCCGCTGGACTTGAATCTCATCAAAAATCACAATTTGTGCAGTGGTTCAAAATTCGTGTAAGATTGTTTAACGAGATTATATTATGTGTTATATACAGTTCTGTGGCCAATTAGTATACTGATTTATCCTTAATTTTTACCGTCATCTACAATAGGTTCAGTCAATGGATAGACCAGTGGCCTCATGCTTGAAATTACTAGCCGAAGGCCCTAACAAACAAACATCCTGTTATGGAGGCTATATCATCAACGGGTTTAGGTTTAACGTAAAAGATGATGACCGAACAAAACAAACCCAAAACAGTGGAGTCTTGGTCAACGGCGACTGTTATGCCGAGAATTGCATGAATTTTTACGGAGAGCTAGATGAGATTGTTGAGCTAACATATTTGGGTTCCCAAAACCGCCTGGTAATGTTCAAGTGTACGTGGTTCGATGTCACATGCAGTAGAGGAATCCGTGTTAGCTCTCAAGGGATTGTAGATGTCAATGTCAAGTCAAGACTTGCATCAGACGAGCCCTTTGTGTTTGCTAGTCAAGCTGTACAAGTCTTTTACGCGGAGGACGTCGCCAATCCCAAATCTCATTGGTATACAACTATCAAGTCCAAGAAATTGCCCGTGACATATGACAGTGAGCTAGACTCCTTTCAAGCCGACCAACCACGTGTCTTGTTCCCTGTTGAGGTCAACAACGAGGAGGACGATCTTCCTCTTCCAACAACACTTCTTGTGGGAGAAGAAGTCGTAGATGATGACGCGGAAGATGTTGAAAGTGTTGGAGATGATGTGACCGAGTCTACTGATGAAGAGGATGAATTAGAAGATGAAGAGGACGACGAGTCCCACGAAGAAGAGGGCGACGACGAAAGTGATGAAGATGATTCGCAAACTGAAAATGATTGACTTGTAATGTTGTAACATCACGGGAAAAATGTAGTAACATTTTAGAACTTGGTGTTTATTGATGTGTTTTTGCACATCCGTTCATATATATATATATATATATATATATATATATATATATATATATATATATATATATATAGTGCCGATGATGATGTATGCCTAAATTATTGTTTTTCACGTGTTAATGTCTTTGTATATAATCTATATGAAGTCAGATATGGATAGGATACGGGCTATTCGTGGCCGGGCTGGACGCCGAGCTGCTTCCTCCCCGGTTAGTCCCACCTCGTCATTGCCTACTGATGACGAGGCACAGAGTGATCGCGGACAGCCATCGGGGGCCCAGCCCCAGCCGTCGCCGTCACCGTCGCCCCAGCCATCGCCGTCGCCCCAGCCCCAGCCGTCACCCCAGCCCCAGCTCGAGCCGTCGCCCCAGCCCGACGCAGATTCATCCCACACGCGCGTGCATTCTCCATCTTCCGTGGGTTCTACCTCAGGTATAGTTGATAACGGTGTTTCGTACATTTTCGCTAGCCTTATATTTGAACTGTATTAATGTCTGTGTTTTGTAGGATCTCGACGAGGCCGTGGTCCGACACGCGGGGTACGCATCGACCCCCAGCGTAAACAGAGAGTTACGCTCACGCAGGAGGGCCTGTAAGTACTAAAAATATCACCCCATGCCTTATGTTTAAAATTTTGGGGTGTTAATTTATATTTGAACTGTATTAATTAATTTAATTACTTCTTTGGCAGGATCCTGGAGAATATTGCGAGGACGAAGATCGGCGTTCTTGTGAAGGGCCGATTCTTCGAGCCACGCCTGTACTGGAAGGACTGGGATGCCGCTGCGAGGGAGGCCCTATGGCGGAACCGTGGTTAAGAGGTATCACAATTCTAGTCACTAAGGGCCAGGAGAGTGGGGGTAAACATGGCCATAAATTAGGATATATATATATATATATATATACACACACACACACACACACACACACACGGGGTCAAGAACTAACCCAGAACCTATAGGATAAACTTGAGTACCAGGGGGGCAACCCAAGACTCGAGACAAGCAAGAAGAAAGGTATGGTGAGCCATTAAGATGCAGGTTGCTAAATGGCAAGGGCCTAAATGGACCCTTACATTTCCATTATCATAACAATGAGGGGTGCTTAGAAGTCTTTGATATTGGTGATGCCAGGAGTAAGGCGTTGGACCACAGCCTCCAATATAGTTTCAACACTTGGTGGTTCTGTCTTGGGATGCACTTGGAGTTGGATGACAATGGTCTCTTCCTGTTCTTGAAGCGGTGCTCCTCTTGGATAGTAGATTAAAGGCCATAGCTGGCACCCTATTCTTGTCTTATTTTGCTGAGGCATGCAAGCTGAGGGTGTTAAATAGGGAATGATCTCTACTACGATGCTAATCTCCCTAATGGAATCACCAAAATGATGCCAAAGAAGTGAGTTAATAGTACACGTCGAGGTGCCACAAAGAATGTAGTTTAATTCAGATGCCAGGTATAATAACCAGGGACACATAAATGATAGGAGCAAAGGCAAACATTGAGCCAACCTAAGGCAGAGCCCCAGAAATGCATGCTGCAAGGTAGAAAGCGTGGAGTGAGTAGGAGATAGTCACTAATTCAATGGCCAAGGTCCAGTGTTAGGGTACAAAGTTAAGGTCCAATGCTAAGGTCATTTACCTTTTTATAATTCTATAAATCTGAAGCTTAAGAGTGAGAAAGTGAAGTATGCAGATGAATACAATTCTTTAATTATTTTGAATAGGAGCTCTAAAGTCCACCATTTGTAGTCAACTAAAAATGCCTATTTTTTTATCAAGTGACACATAGCAATCCCTAGATTCCCGGAGGTGCCACCTTGCCAAGGATGCGCCATATGTCAATGTTCTACCAAACCCTCAAATCATTTTAGTCACTGGCCTGGCTTGCATAGCTTTCTCTCTATCTAGGAAGTACGACCTTGCGCAATGCCAGTACAGTCAGAGAACATCCTCTATTTAGCACCAGTTCAATACCCTTATTAGATCCTTCAGAGGAGTCAAAATACGTAGAGAACCTGAAGATGATGGTAGAGGACCAATGCCCAAATGCTAGGCAGACTAGGCACAATGTCCTCAGAAGACCTGCTCCCATCTCGAAGTTACATAGGGATCATGAACCTTAAACGTGCTAAGGCAGTGCCAAGCACATAGACTAGTCATGCAGTCACCCCTGGTAGAGATAATGTCCTAGAAGATTCACCTATCCGACTCATCTGTGCTTGAGTATTGGGAGTGAGTCGAGATAGTGTCCAGGAAGAGCCTACCTAATAGGCCACAGTAATGTCCTACAGGAGTCACTTACCCGACTAAAGAAGAGTCTTGTCCAGGAGCACTTAGAGCTTCCTGAAGGAGATAGTTTCCTGGGAGAATTGATTAATCCTTGTGCTAGAGCACTTAGAGTCCGCCAAGGTAAATATCTTAGAGAGTCGCCAATCCAGTGGGAGATGTAATGTCCTAGAGGATTTACCTAGCTAACAGAAAAGGATTCCTCATATTGAAACACGTGCAGCTCCCTAAAGTAGTGAGTGCGTGTGTGTGTTTGGGGGGGTAGGTTGGGCCAACTCGCTAGGGCAAGGGGTGCCACCAACGCTTTTTGGCATGACAAATCCAAGACACCAAATTTTTTGTATGTTTAGTGACACCTGACTTAAAGCGTACGTGGTTGACCGGGTAGGTAGCATTGAACATTAACCTTTGCTTATTTGCTACCATGTCTAATAAGTGAATCTCGAATACGGTCCAATATGCATGTGAACAATGAGTATAACATTGAGTGTGAAACCCATTGTAGAGCAGTGCTGGACAGTCGTGAGAAGTAAATGATTAGGTGGTGATATGGTTAGCATTTGGCCCTTAACAGGGTTAGGTAGCAATCAAGGGGAGAAAGACAATGGAGATGAAGAGAGAGCCATGTCAAGTGTCATGGGGCCTAGGTAGGGGTCATGGAGGTGAAAGAAAGGATGGTGGAAGTGGGGAAATCAAAGCAAAAAGGAGATGTGGGGAGAAAACAAAGATTGAAGCAACAGCGGAGCGATGTTGTCTGGGAGAACTAAAAGAAAATTTGTTAGTAACGATCGATAGAACAAAAGAAGTTGAATGATTTTTAAAAATCAAGTAAAAGACCAAGTGTTGTTAAACGAGATGGGTTTAATCAAATTTGCTTGCAAATTTCGGGATGTACCAAAATAAGTAAGTGCTTTCTGAAATGAAAAAACCATTAACATTTCTTTTCCACTTTTAACGCTTATGAGTTTCTTTCACCTCATTCTCTTTTCATGAACATCATCTCCCCATTTACATAGACCACTCACGATTCTATTTCTCTTCTCTCGTCTTTCTTTCATTTTCCTTCATACTTTCAGTAGCTCCATCATCTTTATCTCCATCACTGCCGCTTTTCCCTCGCCCCACCATCATCAATATCATTCCTTCGCCTGCTCTTCGCCTCAAAACCATACCCCACCCGGTTATTGTATCTGTCGACAACCAACAATTCACCTATGTTCATCAGATCTACTTTATTTCTCTAACCAACTTCAAGCCACAAGCCAACCCCTATGCTCATTTTGGATGGAGGCTCGTCAATTTGGTCTTGCGCCTTTTTTTGTTCATTTTGGGCTGCCAATGATGAAATTGTTTTGGGTTCTTAATTCGACCATACAGGCTTGGTAATCTGCAAGCTGGCTAATGGGGCTTCGACGGGGCAATGACAATGCCACCTTCGTAGTCATGGCGATCGTTGAGGCAGAAGCCTCGAAAGGCGAGGCGTTGAAGTGGACTACTAGGTGGAAAATTAGGCGAACGCTTAAGCATTTTAGGCAAATTACTAGTGAATGCCAATTCATCAAGGCATATGACTAGGTAGTTTCTGGATAAAGCTTTATATTATCCCTGACGATCTTCATAAAGTATTTCTAACTTCCATGTGCAAATTGATCTCAAGCTATCTTGCGAGAAAGATCAGCCTAATGATCATTCATGACCTTAATGGAATATTAACACCGCCCTCCAATTCTTCTCTTCTTAATTTTGTTGTGAATGATTGGAGATTTTTGTGAAGAAAATTAGAGCCATAGGTTGGAGAGAAGGAGAGAAGAAAACTTTGCCATGGAATGAGTTGGGTCATGTCAGTCGTAGCAGAACCAACAAAAAAAAAAGGATTAGGTAAACATAAGGTAAATGACATTGATAAAGTAAATGTTACATGATTTTTACTTGTCAGCCATTTTTGGCTTTACATTTGTAACTTCAAATGAAAACAAAAATCATGACAAAACTAGCCTTAACCATTACAATTACAAATTAAAAACCATGAGCCGCCTTGAGTTAACCCGCCAACGTAGGTATTGAGTGGTACCGTAAACAAAAAGTAGTTAACCCGTCAACGCATTGAGTGGTAGCCCAAACAAATAGTACTTTGTACCGCAAAATTCACAGCCATCCTCTGCTACTTTCACATGTCGTTGATGCCCTGCCTCTCGAAAAAGGGATGACGACCAATTACAACAAGGGCTAACGCCAATGCCCTATGCACCTCACCCTACCTATTCTAACATTTTACCTAGATTCGACGAAGAACCTCATATCCCCTCCCAGGGCCCAATACCCCCCCCCCCCCCCCCCCCCCCCCCAAAAAAAAAAAAAAAAACTCCCGAAGGCCCTATCACCCTCAACCCCTCCTTCCCCGAGGACCCATGGCTAACCCTTTAACATAACCTTAGCTAAAGAAAGTAGGGAAAAAAAGGAACTAAAGGACTACAAAGCAATCCCCATAAACTGGAAACCTGTACACCCCACTAACACTAAAACAACATTAAAACCACATCAAGAGCAAGTAGGCAGTGAAAATCAGCGGACAAGAAACTGATTTAGGTTTCACGCGGAGGAAGACTGCCGTGTTGCTAAGTTGAATTGTTGCCTGAGGAGTCAGGCCACTGCCAGCAAATATTCTGGCTACCGCCGCCAAAATTCCAGCCACCGCCGGCAATGGGAAACCGAGCCTCGAACTGCAGCTTCTTCTGACCATTAAAACACCCAACACCACATCAGCGAAAGTAGATTGAGAGACTCAAAGAATATCTCATAAAATCGAAAAAAGGTCGCCAGAAAAACGGGTAGCCACTGTCGACCCCCAGATCTGCTGCTGGCAAGCTCGAAAGATAACACAACCCATCACCAAACACCTCAAACCCAACTATTACGGCCCCCGCTACTATTCACGACCTCTAGAGACCGACCACTGTGCCACACGGGCCAACGCACGGTGGGGTGACAAAGGGAAGCATCAGAGAGGGAGGGTTCAGAGAGTGTTTAGGCAGAGCACACACACCACATGCACACAAAGAAATATGCTGAGATAGGCCACCACCGCTCCACATACGCTTACGCACGGTGGAATTGAATGACAATTTTTCTGAATACTAGTGCAAAGGAAAAGAAGTCACTTATTAAGGGATATAAGAGTGCTTAACATGCTTAATAATGGAGTCACGCCTTCATGCCCATTCATTTCTGGGCATCAGATTTCTATTCGGTTTGCACCTTCCAACGTGCACTAGTGCACCATCAAAGCGCCTCATACCCATTGCAACACACTGCATGAGATTTTACCTTCCATGTACTACGGACTACACGCATCACATCATGTCTTATCATACAAACTAAACTTACAAGTAACATATCGTATAGGTAAATTTATAGGAGGTTAATCGTATTTGTTAAGGTTGTTCTTCCTTGTAATTTTGCCTTACCCTTTGAATATAGTATCCAACAACATTCCATGTCAAGAAACCACCTTGACAAAGATAAATATTGCCAAAAAGAAGAACACGATCTACCACCACCAAATGAAAACACCAGAGCAGACCACCTCGTGTACACGATTCTAACCCAAACTAGGCAATCGACCCCCACCACAAACAGAAACTGACGAATAAACCTTGTTAACAACGACCCTTTTGAAAAGTGAGCGATAAGCCATGCATTCAGCAGCCAAAAGCATCACCAGAGCATGTCATGACCAATTTTGGTATCCACAACATAGCTAAGTCAAACACACTTACTGTCACCACCACTTATGAAAAGAAAACCTAGTGGGCAGCATATGCACTCCGTAACGAGAGCCACTTTAAGAAGCATATTTGGCAGGTGGAATGTAGTCCCTCAGTCATGGGCAGAGATGCGCCGAATTCATATTGTTTAGGGCTCCGCTTACCTAAACCAGAGAAGTGTTTGAACTCTCATGAACATGTGGTGCACAAGGGCCAGGAGAGTTTGTGATGGAATGTCCATGTATCAATGAACACCACATAATTTCACAAATATAGTTCAGCGTTGCGTCTAAAACGCAACCATCCATCAGGCATTAGTTGTTAATCACAAACCCACCTGCTTTTGGGATTATAAGACCCTGCAGATAAATGCTTCAGTTACAAACAAGAAACTTGTTACAATCAGATAAGCGGCAAATAAAAGGATGCCTTGCTGTTGGAAAAAAGAAAAAAGAAAAAGGAAAAAATTGTAGGGGTGTTACAGGACTTGATATCAACCAAAAAAGCAGCAACGGCATATTCTACTCTACAAGCTTGCACATATACATTACATAAAAGATCGCTTTAGTTACATTTCGCATGAAGAGAACAGGGAACAGAAGTCAAGCGCCTAGAGAAGCTCTGTCATCTGGCCCAGCAAGCATAATCTGGCATATCAAGCATTTTAAATTTCATTCTTTATAATTACCAATGAAAACATATATGCTCCGTTCAAAATGAGTCCCTCTCCAATCTTTGAGGTGTTCAAAAGTTTGAGTTCAGTTTTTAAAACTAGATTAGCATGTGCAATATAAATGCCCGTAATATACAGCTCTCCCAATGACTTGAATATAGAAACATTAACTCAGGTCCCAAATTCGTTAAGGATCATTTTTACAGTAACGGAGGGGACTCAACATATGAAACTGGAGAAAATATTGAAGTGGGAATATTGGATGGATAATAATTATGCGTCGCTTATTAAAATAAAGATTTGAAACTTACATTACAGTCGTATGCAAACCTTCGTGCAAGCATAATGGCCGCATTTCTCTCTCTTTGCGATTCAAATGCTAATACAAAGGAAAGACCCAGTTTTACTTGCCAAAATGAGGCCTGAGCTGCAGCATTACCACCCCCTCTAACTCCACACAGCTGCATGTAGAGTAAACAAATCACATTATGTCTTTATTCTTGCATGGGTACACAAAGACATGAAAGCCTTCACATTCGTAATTAGGTGTTGAATAATGGAGGCTCAACACAGAAAAATCAAAATGAAAACCCCAAGACGAAACAAAAGAACTTTGGTGCTTCATGAAGATAGTTTTATTCAGGAGTCATCAATCTAGAGTGAAGGTGAGCAGAAAAATTCAAGTTGTTTCTGCTGTCAATGACGAGGGACAACCAATCTTATTACAATTCAACCAAATTAACCTATTCCATTGGAAAACATCCACAATTACAGAGAAAATTGTAGTAGGGACCACGGCGTACCTGCATTGATGTGGAATAGTATTCCTTAGCCACAGTCGTGTTTCCTTTACAAAGCTTCATCCTCATCTTTCCCACATGAAGTACATGGATAGATTGTGATGGATAATCTATCCCATTCATTTGGGCTATAATTACCTGCAGAGGAACATAAGATTACGCCAAATACTATGCTTATAACAATAGAAGTAAAGCAACACTAAGAAACAGACTTTTAGTGAGGAAATTCAGGAATAAACAGCTAACTTGGAATTGTTCAATTTGCAAATAAAATATAATAATAATAATAACATATAAAAGCGGCACCAAGCTCGCACGCTATATTGGCGCCTAACAGCATGCAATGGGCAAATCCGCTGTACATGGACAAAATTAAATACTGGGTGGTAAGTTGAATTAACCCTGTACTTTTTGGCTGATTTCTAAGCCACATGGCTCTCAGTTCCCACCTACATCGATCCGGTTTTATTATTTCAGTTTTGAGCTGTAGAAGTTGCACGGATGTTTGAAGACTTCCATCTTATTCTGTTTGTTTTATACGGCGTATTTTCAGTCCTAAATTCTTAGGTGCATAATACACTGTAGTAAGACCAAAAGGGTTCACTGGTGTGCAGCAGTACCTTTTCAAATAAAGAAACCGAGTGCTGAGGAGAGATCCTTGGTTTTTCTTGATAGTGTGTTGAAGGTGTTGGGTTTTACCTTAAAACCTTGTTTATTTGATTGACGTTATTTCTGGACTTAATAATGCTCCACATTTCATTACTTGGTCGTGTATTTTATGTCTATACTATATTTAAAATGATTAATATGAATAAAATAGGGCTAATTACACCTATGTCCCTGAGGTTTGGGGGTAATTACAGTCAAGGACACAAAGTTTCAAAATGTAACATTCCGTGACCAAACGTGTTTCAAATGTATCAGCCGTGTCCATCCGTTAGGGTTCCGTCTAAAAAGTGTATTTTTTTGCTGATGTCATCAATACATATTTTTAAAATGACGATACTACCCCTTTTTAAATTAAGAATTCAAGCCTTAATTAAAGATTAGGGTTTTAAAACCCAAAATTAGGGTTTTGTTGAAACCCTAATTTGCAAATTAGGGTTTTCCCGAAACCCTAATTTCCAAATTAGGTCCAATCCCTCACCCCCGGCAGCCCCTTCCCTCCCCGCCGGCAGTCCCCTTCCCCACCGGTAGCCCCTTTCCTCACCCCGGCAGCCCCTTCCCTCCCTGCCGGTAGGCCCTTCCCTCCCCGCTGGCAGTCCCCTTCCCTCACCCCGACAGCCTCTTCCCTCCCCGCCGACAGCCCCTTCCCTCACCCCGGCAGCCCCCTTCTCCTCCGGCAGTCCCTTCTGTTATTCGCCGAACAAAGCAAATCCACCACCGGCGACGTCGCCGTCGCTCGTCCCCTCCATCTCTTCTCTTCTCCCCCGCAGCAGGGGTGTGGCGATTGGGGGCTGTCCTTGACCCCGTTCCGTTCATGCAAAAGTGACAGAAATGGGGTTGGGGGCAGGAGGGGCGGGGGGGGGGGGTGGGGGCACGGGGGGGGGGTGTGGGTGCTGGGTGTGGGGAGAAGAAGAATAATCAGTAAATTAAGTGGGTAATTTATTTTAAAGTCAGGGGCAATCAAGTCTTTTTGTCAAAACCGTTAAGTATTTTTGTATTCCGTTTGTCAATGGACATAAGTGTTACATTTTGAAACTTTGTGTCCTCGCGTGTAATTACCCCCAAACCTCGGGGACATAGGTGTAATTAGCCCAATAAAATACTTATACACGGAACATATAAACCATGTGATACATATAACAAAATAACTACGTCAATGTTCACAACCTTAGACGAGTTTAGAGAAATCATCTAGTAGGTTGTAGTGCTTAATGAGATGGTTTATCTTGACCATGGAAGTAAAGACTTCAAGTTAAGTACTAGTGCATTAGTATAATGCATCGAACGGGATCAATCAGAATGATATTTTATAGTGGTACCATCTGATAAAATATTTTTCACGATAATACAAGTATTCCGTAATTCTGCGATTGTTTTATAATGATCAATACCTCAGCTATTGGGTAATGTGTGTTGGGGATGTTGAGACCACTATTTATTGTCATGAAGTTATACGTTCTCTTTTGAGAATATAATATCTTCTTAAGTTAATTGATTGTTGATCATGGACCTTGGCCAAGTCTTTGAGTAAGGTATATAACTAGATGGTTGATTTAATGTTATAAATCACTTGATGATCGACGTTATGAACGTTTCAAAACTACAGTAAATTGATTTTGAGACTTTGACGAATATCTTTTTGAAGGAAATTTCGCAGATTTATAGTACCATATATCCTGGACCGTATTAAGAGACCAAATATTAGACCTAGCAATATAAATGCTAGGCCTAATCACGTTTTATTTAGTGCATCATAAAGTAATTTGAATCTCACTCCCTCCCTCTCAGAAAACATCGCTGTTAAAGCTACGGATTTGAGAGGCAAGCTTGGAGTCCACTCTTTAGGGTCCTGCAAGGTCATAGGAGGGAAATCTACGGAGAAGCTCAGACCATTATAGCCGAATCCTGCTAGATCAGCCAAGCAGTTGCTTAGTTTTCTTTTTGGTCTCGTTTTATACATTGTCATGTTTGTGTAATACCATAAAGCAGATTGTGGGGCAAGAATGGGTTGTTAATTCTTATTTACAACCAATATTTATTCGGATAGTCAAACAATACCTTACCAATTAAAGAACGCGACTGTTGAGGGGAGAGCCTTGATTTTTCTCAGTAGTGTGTTGAGGAAAGTAAAAGAAGAAGCAAGCAGGCTGACAATTAAAGAAACAAAGCTAGGATTTCCAGTTCTTCCTGTTACGGATACTTTAGAATTGTTACAGAATTGACACTTCCCTTCAATCACACACGTTATAGCCAACGCAAAGTGTAAGAACTGGTATGACTGGATTTCATCAGCAGTGTCAATATATTGTCTTGTATAGGGCACCTAGGTGTTACTTAAGGACGTTCACAAATCATAAACATCATTCTTAACCTTTGCTTGCAAGGAACTTAATTTTATAAAGAAGAACATCAACTCTGTTTACTATTCGGAACAAATGTACCATGCAAGGTATAGCATTTGACTTAATTATGCTTAGAATTGCAGGCACAACCAAGCTTGTGGGGCTGTAGGCAGTTGGACTTAACTCTTTTCTGCGCGTATGGCTTCTGTAAAGGTAACGGGTGTGTTTTTCTGTTTTGCAACCAAGATTACGCAAACTTATACTCAAACACAGGATACATTCTTTACTGCAGAACGAAAGAGCTTATGTAATGAACTAGATCAGTGGCCAGCCATGAATACTCGAGTACAAGGGCAACATGAGATTACCTTTTCTTAACATTGGCTGCAGCAAACATCACATATTAGACACATCCAGAAAAATGAAAGCCCTACGAAGACCCAGCTCACGAGGCTAGTGAGCTGGGTAATGCAGCCTAGGTAGCACGGACACGGTGTCGGTGTCGGACACCGACACTGGACACCGCAATTTTCAAAAAATCAGATTTTGGACACCGCAGGACGCCGCTATTTTTTAAATATATTTTATATTATATATATATATATATATTTAATAAATATCAAATATATTTCACAATTTAAAATAACAAACAATAATGAAAAACTATAAGTTATCATTTATTTGATCAATATTTATTTAGTTAATATACTGGAAATGCAACAACAAAGGGAGAAAGGAAAAAAAAATAAAAGAAAGAAATGGGAGGACAAAGGAAGAAAAGGAAAAGGACAGAAATGGGAGGACAAAAGAAGAAAAGGGAAAAAGACAGAAACAAGAGAACAAAGGAGAAAAGAAAAAAGAGGAGGACAAAAACGAAGGACAAAAGGAGAAAAAAAAGAGAGGACAGAAACGGGTCAACAAAAGGAAGAAACGAAAAAAAGAGAAGGACGGGAGGGAGGGAGTGACGGAAAGGAGAACCAGCACCGCCGCAACCTGTGGGTCAGCGACGGCGTCGGAGGAGCTCCAGCGAAGATGGCGAGACCTCCGGCGACGACGACGGGCGACGGGCGACGGCGACAGTGGCTAGCTTCTCTTCCTTTGGCGACTGTAGCCCAAATCTGTTGGCTTTGGCTTCGGTATCTCTGTCGACTAGCTTCGGCAACACCAGATCTGTTGAAATTGGCCTCAAACGGTAAGACACTGCTCCACGCCGTGTCCGACACTCGTTGATGAAGTGTCCGACACGGTGTCGGAAATTAAAAAAAAAATAAAAAAAATTCCGACACCGATGAGCCGTGTCCGACACGTGTCGGGCGGTGTCCGGAGGGTGTCGGGGTGTCCGTCCGTTTAGGACACCATACCTCCACCTAGGAGAGGTGTCCGTGCTTCAGAGAATGCAGCCTTACCCCACTGTTGCAGAGAGAATACTGTGACATTTGTATCTGTGCACAATCTTGTTATTTCGCAAAATGCTTGTCCTCCACAGACTTTAAACATAAGAGCTAGAATCTAAATTCAGGCAGAACAGTTAATTCCCGAGAATTCTTTGTATGGTTAAGCTAACATACATTAAACTCAATGTCATGCCTTTGCACCAACGCTTCCACATAGTTCCCTAGTCCTGCAGCTGTTTATATAATTACATCAGTTATTTAGTATAAAGAAGAGATGGATTGCAACTTGATACTATTATTTTAAAATGGTATTATATAGAGGGTTTGATAGCTTAAATACCCAAATATCAGGTACAGGAAGAATATGAAGACCAAACCTGGATCAATAGGACCAGTGGTCGTCAGGGTTATTCGCTGGTCAAATAGAATAACATCTGCTTGCAGGACTCGACCAACATCAAACGGCTCAGGAGCATAAACGGATTTCGTGGCCCCTGACATAATGGGAACTTGATAAATTTAAGGAATAGATACAACATAAGTAATGTAGAAGTTAGAATGGCCTAAAAATTCCAAACCCCGAAAATGAGAATAAAACAATGTCAGACCATGCAGCTTAGAGCGCTGCGCTCTTTTCCAACTTTTTGCTAGACTCAAACTACTTCCCCCTAACCATGTAATATGTGGAGCCAGCTATGTTACATGGATTCAATATGAGTGTCCAGGTTGGATATGTGTCCAAGTGTCAGAGTTGTCTATTATTTAAAATACAAGACACTGGGACACGACAACATATTTGTATGTATAGTTACTTTTCAGTTAATTCTAAGGTAAAATGGTGTTTCATGTTATGCACATGGTTTTAATTGAGAACTTGTGTAATCTCAAAGCCAAACGAATTAAAAGAAACAATATAAGATAGTGTTTGTAGTATCATATCCTATGAGATGTGTAGGACATTTATCCCATACCCATGTCCAAGTGTCGAGTATTTGACACGGGTACTTCACGCATTCAGAAGAGTCCATGTAACATATCAAGCAAGTACAAAAATCTTCTACACCTAGCAGCACAAAAATTCAAAAAATTTAAGATACTATATGTTGCTCTAAGGCTCACAGACCTTAATCAACCACTAAGACATACTACTCCTAGACTGTATATCTTGTCAACCACAGAAATGAGAGTCCTAAGCCCACCATACTCGATTTCAGGTCTTTATACGTGTCATAAGATTCTCTCAGGTATTAGCCCATTCAGAAAAACACGGGGCTTAGGGAAATAGCATAATGTCAGCGCCGTAGTTGCACAAAGCATGGGAGTAGTGGAGCAGCAGAAGTCATGGTTGGTCACATCCAGAGTTTCTTTAGTGTTTCAAATGTAGTTGGACCCTTTTTTGCCCATTACCACACTAAACGTGAGTGCAATTGCATGAGGCTTCTTTCCATTACAAATTCAGCGAGATATATTTACAAGTGATGTTGGTCTCGGGCTATTCTTAAGTAGAAATACATTGTCTCTGATAGCTGAAATAGCTCATAACGAATAAATAAATCAAAAATTAAATGCCAGTATGTACAGCCAAACGCTCAAGGTTCTTTAATTGCTTGGCACAAGTGGATATGTACAAATAGCTAACTAAACTTAATACCCTACTGGGAATATTTTTTACAAGCTCAACAAAGTCAGGAAACTTAAATCATACTACCAATTTTTTCTCGGTATTACTTCTACCATTTTCCTCTCCTACTGTCTTTTGGTGTGCTTGCGCTTGTGTGTAGAGAGGGGGGAGGGGAAGGGGGGGGGGGGGGGGGAGGTAGGTGGAATACATGATAGTTTGGATTTTGGACTCAATAAATTTTCATCTGACATGACTGGAAGTTATTGCAGAGTAAAACTTCTCTATATGGACATGTTGCTAATTGTAGTGCATCAATATTTTAAATTTTCTTCGAACTACTATTGCTTCAATAACGAACTCAAGTTTAAACAAGCTATAAATACTCGTCTACCTATGATTATATTCTTTGAGACCTGTGCGAGCTTATGAAAATACTCGATTTACAGAGATTCCCCATAAATTAATCATGGTGGCATGCGAGGATTTGACCCTATTTGTACCTGAAATAAGCTCCCTTTTACCACCTTCTGATGTTGAGCGATACCACTGAATTGAACACATTGAAAGTTCTGGAACTCTATCAGATCCAGGTTGGATTTGTAAATATGAACCCAAAGCTTCAAAACCATCTAGTTCATACAGAGTAGGTGTATTTTCCTCAATCCTCTTGCTTACTGCTAGCTGAAAGATTGAGGAAAAGCAGAGCACAAGATTTTAGTCACAAATTAAGCCATACTCTGATTTTCTTACAAATTGTCAGCACTATCAAGGTAAACCATAATGACATTCCTGGAAGATACAAAAAAAATGGCTAGTAAATATGATGAATGAAGAAAGGAAAGCACTCTTTTTATTTATGGAAAAGAGATATAAAAAAAAAAAACCCTCAACAAAATTTGCAGTCCAAAACCCATGATATACTTACTAAATCTAGATAATCTTCCAACTCAAAACTAACAAGCTCTGTACTACAAGAAGAAAATAACATCCCATATTTGGTGTTTCAAATTCTTGGTTCATCACCTTCTGGTGGAAAACCATACCTTTACTACCACCAATCTCTGACAGATGTTAATCCCATTAGAAGGAGCCATCACTACCATCTAGTCAACCACCAGTTACGTTTTGTACTTGTGCATTGTTGATTAACAAGCTACCAACTGCTGTTATTATACATGGATCAATTAGCTGGTAAACCAATAACTAGTTATGATAAACCCAGAAGGCCATAATAAAGATAGCAACTCTATCCTATAATCCTTGCAAAATTTGAGAAACTTACAAGATCAATGTGAGACAAGTATCATCTTATCTCATGGCTAATTTGGACAACAAAGGATGACCTGAAAATGGTGACTCGATGCTGAGCTTCAATATTCTTTCTTCATATACTTTTATCTGAACTAGTCTTACTTTCTTCCTTTCACAACTACCTTGGAGTCTGCTGGAGCAGATTTATATCGAACAATGCTGAGGGAATCGGCATTCTGACATCAGGTCATGCTATTATTTCTCTCTGCTAGGGGACTCTATGATGCTTTTCCTTGGATGGCTATTTGGAAAACAAAGGCACCTGGATTTTTTGTTTGGTCTGCATGCTTGGAAGTAATCCCAAGTCTTCACAATTGGAGGAAAAGGAAGAGAAAACTTGTTTACAGTTGTCTCACGTGCTTTTCTGTGGAGGAATCCGTAAATCACCTTTTGCAACATTTTGTTTTGCGCAAGCAAGAGGTTAGGTCTTTTATTTTTTCGATTTTTGGGTAAAACTGGGCTGCCAAGATCTGTTACCAATTTTCCTCATTGCTGGCCTCAAGGATGTTCAAATAATTCATCACATGCCTGTTGGAACACTGTCCCCTTATGCCTCTGGTGGCCTCTTCAGTTGGAAAGGTATGAGAGCCATTTTGAAAGCACATCTTGTTCTGCTTTAAACATGAAGCAAGTCCTTTTAAGATACTCTTGTTCCTGGATATGTCTGTCCGGGAATGGTTCTCTTACTTCTTTGTCAAATTTACCAGGCATTACTAACGTTTCTTTCTTAATATATTCTATCTGACAAATGAAAAAGAACTCGAAAATAAGTTTATTTAAACAATCAAATTCTGTTCACCTCATGCCAAGAGCAGCAAAGTAGCACTACTTCAACAATCAAGTGCTCATTTACGCATATCGTGTTTTTCCTTTTCCAACCCCTCCGTTTTATCAACACCCAAAAGGGACAAAACTTAATATGGACTTCCAATAGTAACACAACCCACTACGTGTCAGTCTATGTGAATGAAATCCAATAACTCTCCAACCTAATTTACATGAACTATCCTTTTCTTGCACTTTTGAAAAACTCAGACCGTCTACTACAACAATGTACTTTTGAGTTTTCCCGAAATTTCACTTCTTCAAATTCAAAAATAGCCTCAAACTTTTCTGCGCTTATGGATTTGCACTGTGAATCAGCCCACTTCAATTTGATCTTTGCACTTGTAACCCACTTGGTCCCTTTTCTCTTTTTAGTACCTACCAAGTCCCTATGGTAAAATATCGTGTCTTATTGAAACTAATGGACGGAAAACATCAAAGGGTCCTATGAGATCAAAGGCTCAGGGTAAGACCGAAAAATCACCCATAAAATTTAACTTATCATTCACCACCAACCAAGCCCATCACCACATGTAACCATCACCATCTGTAACCACCCACACCCAACCCATCACCACCCGTGACCACCACCAACCAAGCCCATCACCATCTGTAACCACCCACACCCAACCCATCACCACCAGTGACCACCCCCACCAAGTCCATCACCACCTGAAGACGAATAACAGGATTCCACCACCACCAAAGCTACACCATCACCCTAATCTACCCAGTCCTCAACGAATGTTCAATGCACCACCATCCCACCTACCCAGCCCACCCCGACCACCACCAAAAGCAGCCTCCACAATACGACCGAACCCACATCCAACAGCCCCACTTACTACCACTGGAGCCATCACCCCATTCACTACCACGTCAACCATCCCGCATTGCCCACCAAACACCATTTCGGCACATCGGCCATTGCCCCACCACCATTTCAGCCTAGCACCTCCACCAACAACTCGACCCCCATCCAACTGCCCCACCGACCACCACCTTAGCCCACCGGTCATCGACCCACCCATAACCAAATTACCCCAACACCCATTGCTTCACAATCATTTCAACTGATTGCCCACTACCATTTCTACAGATCGCCCACCAATCTTCTATCTCACCAAAACATGCTTTTCCATGAATTAAAAATCGAACAGAGGTTGATTAAATTGCATCTCGAATACTAATGAAAATGTGCCACCATCCTCCATCGTAATAAAGCTACTGTTCCTTCTGTTCAAGCTGGAACAACAGATAAGATAATGATGAACTCAGCCCGCTATCCATCACAATCAGACTTTTCTGACCGTTGTTGTGGTAGTGGTGGTAGGAATGTTGGTAACGGGGGTGGCACAGGAGGGTAGGAAGAAGTCAATGAAGAAGAAAAATTGACACTCAGTATCATCAGCCAAACAAAACACCAAGATTGCCAACCCAATCGAAACCCATCGCTACCATGCACACCGCCATCACAAATCACAAATCACAAATCGCAAATCGCAAATCGCAAATCAAAAATCACGGCCTCCTTCAGTAAATCACAAGGCCACCTATTACTGCCAAAGACACCAACCCACTATCATTAACTCCACACCCATCATCACCACTAGACCACATCTCTACAAATTTATAGTGATGGTGGTGATCGAACACCAAATAACTAGTAAAACCACCGTCACTGCCCAAGCCAATGGTGCAAGGCTGTCAAGCCTCGCCATCATAACAAACTCCACCGCTACTGTCGCAGAGCCGCCACCGCGACCACCCACAATAGTTTTCAACGCTGTCAGAGGAAGGAACCACCACCCTGAAACCACCGCGCCATCATCTACCACCGTCTCCCTGAGTGAAGACAACATGTTTTTTCAAGTTGACAAAGTAGATGACTTGTTGTCCTTATTTTCTTTACTGTTTTCAATCCCTACTATCACATGCATTGTAAATTGGGACCTCTAATCTCAATCCCATGTCTGTCTCCACCTACAAGGCGGCAATTTTGGATGGCAGCGCCAGTGGTGGCGGATTCTTGAAGGGAAAGCTGAGATAAAGGGCATTTAAATAATCACCTTGCAAGTCATGGGCAATTAAGTCATTTTTTGTTCACATCGTTATGTATTTCATGAGTCCGTTTGGTCATTGATCATCACTGCTATTTTCCCAAACTAATTTGACACGCTTGTAATATCACCCTAACCTCAAGGAGCGGGGTGTAATTAACCCAGTTGTGTATCAAGTTCCTTGCGCTTTTGATTATTGATTTGGATTTGCGATCTCTCTTTGCTTGATTTTTTAACCACTTCAAAAGTTCAGAGGTTCTTTGTTATTTGTCCATTTTCACTGTTCTTGCACTTCTTGAAAACCTTGGAATATTTACTACAACTAAGTAATTTCGAGTCTTCCCGAAATTCCACCTCTTCATATTCAAAAACTAGATCCACCGGTTTTTTGCGCTTACATCCCTAGAGCTGCAAATCAGCTCGCTTCGGTTTGCTTACATTAATTGTTTCACAGGAGTTTTTGATGATTTTGGATATTCCAAAATCCTTTGAGAGTCATTTACACTTGGTAGTAATCCTTTTATTTCTTGCTCCAAATTGATATATTAAGTAATATTCGCAACAGTTGAAATTGAACGTTTCTGGTACTCAACAATATGAATACCATGAAAAGTCTTCTTTCAGTTTCATTTCTTGAGTTTTCTTCAAGCCCATCTGTTTTCTTAGTTGAAATTGGTCCTTGCAGAACAATTCAAGTAAACATTGACTTTGTTGACTTTCGTTCTTTTTAAATTTCTAAGAGCTTAACCATCACAAGAAGCTCTAAATGTGGAATTTGGACTCCATTAGGTTTAGAAGTTTATTTCCTGTTACTATTGCATCATGTACCATTGAACGAAATTCTATGGGTTGGTGTTGAGTTTTGGGGGTGACGATGATTGTCGGTGGTGACTGATCTTGAGGATGTTAGCAGCAGGGAAGTCGTCGAGGTTGGATGCAACTCATGTTGGGCAAATATTGGATTAGGTAGTTTCAGAAGCTTGTGGCACTGGACGAGGACGTGGTTGTGGACAGTCGGGATCTAATAGGAGATTGTTAGCTCTATATTTAATCTTATATTGTGGATCTTCAGAAGAACTTTAGGGTTTTGTGGATCTAGATTTGATTGGAATGATAAGAAGTTCTTGCTATGTCAGCCATGGATATGCGATGAACGATTCGTGAAGAATTAATCAGAGCTAAGCCTGATGCAATGTATTAGAGGGTAATTTGGTGGTTTGAGGAGAGATTGAGGGTATTTAGATCCAATCTGTTATCTCCTTCCACTATTTTGCTTGGTCAAAAAATATCACTGATATTTGCCATAACTTATGCACTTCCTGAAGTTACGCCTCAACCTCAGGGATATAGGTGTAATTAAACCCTTAGAATTAGTTTAATTAGAAAATGATTTGTACTATAACATGAACTTTCTGCCTAGTGTCTAATATATAAACTGACAAAGTCACATTCAGTAGCGTGACTTATATGTAATGCTTCATATGTAACATGTGACAGGCTTGGTAATCATGATATTCAGCATGGTTAGTATACCAAGATATGGGAACAAGTTGGACAAGAACTATATAACACTGTTCAAAAAGGTATAGATTGCCTATATTGCAATCATGCAATTGGACCAGGATATGGATCGACCATTTTTCTAATTACACCAGATGCCCGTTTGAATTTGGTTTTATGGTCTATGGCATTATAAAGCTCCACCCCAGAAGTATTATCAACTTTGATGCAAATCTTGTGATTGAACTTTTGTCCCTTCAGACAACGTGATTGAACTCTTGGTAGGAATATATAATTCCTGATATGCTTCCCACGCTTATTATGGAAATTTTTGTTTGGACAAGTTATAAAGAGTTTTGTGATTCATTTGACCTTTGTTTTGGTGAATAAATTCGCACTCACAGAACTTGTGTTCTGAGTTTAATTAAGTTATTGTCAAAACCAATTCACTGGCTTTGGTAATAGAATGAGGGATGAGGCATGTTTGAAAAGTAACATGTCTCGCCTTCTGTGAATTCGGCCATTACAGATTAGTTTTCTACCTGCTTTAACCAAGACAATGAATGTCTCACACCCTAATTTAAAAAGACAGTCCTTCTATATAATTACTCTAGAAACAGTACTGCCTCCAATGGATATAAGATGATTGCTATGTATACTCAAGTGTTACAGTGTATTAGTTTCTGAATGTTTTAGGTGGATAGGCAATACTTGTTGCACAAATTTGCTAATCCACTTGAGAACCTTAAGCAGGTAAAATATAAATTCTATTTAGACTATTTACATAAATAGTAAGTGGTTTACTTCAAAGAAGCAGGAGCAACTTCTAATTCAGGTGTCACTTGTCAGACTAGATGAAGTGTGATCGCCTCAAGGAAATTTGAACTCATTGAAACCGAAACATACCGACCATCCCCAAACAATTTCTCATGACAAGCTGCCAACTAACATCAGATAATATCTGCTCAATATAGAAGAAGGCCACTGGTTCTGTAAAGCTTTATGTAGGCTTTTCAAACTCGAAAACATCCCATGTTTTAGCTGACCAATCCACTTCTTTAAGGTCTCAAACCATGTTTCTAATCATCCAAGGACCTCAATATCCAAGAGGACATAGTAAGGATAAGATTAGTAAAATATCTAAAATACCCCAAAAGTTTTGTTGAAATAGAAGTTTTTAGTTCAGAGTTCTTTAGTGTTGGGTACATTTAGACTGGTTTTGCAAATTCAAAAGGTCATAGCAAAGCATTTGGTATTTTTTCTGTTTATATAAAGTGGATGCTTTACGTGCTCAAAAGGGTCTGTATGTATATTTTTACTTGTGTGCTTAGGGGGAAACTAGGTCAGAGAATGGAACTCTAAACCTCACGCAGAAGCTTAGGAAGCAATCCGTACATTTGGTGAACAATCGAAGGCAAGGAAAATTAGCAGGCTATATTCATGTTCTATGAATTGAGAAGAAAGTAAAAGAAACAAGGCTCTGATAAACTTGTTAGCGCTTCTAAGATTTTGGTTTGGGAGAATAAGTATCACATTGCCTCTTAGAACATTCTGCAATCTACAGTAAGGGTTTACTTCTTCAAATCCGAATATTAAGGACTCGATTGCTTATGTTTCATTCATTGATTAGCAACTATTTCTGTTTTTATGCGTCATCTCCTGGCCATGTCCTCTGGTTTAGCAGAGTTTCAGAATACGTAGTCTCATTAGCATACATATATTAAATTGGTACCAGATTCTTGGTTAGTAGTCTCTTTCCAGTTTTGATATGATTACTCATTTTTCTTATACATGCAGACTACCATGCATGAAAGAAACCGTTATGTTTCTACTGGTGCACGTTCCATTCTTTTCCTTTCCTTTTTGTTACACATCCAGGCTGGTAGTTATCTTTGCCTTCTTTGCATCAGCCACGTAGGAAAGTTTTAGAAATTAGTGGTTTAGCTTGTTCACGATTATCCGTACTCTATGAATTCTGTGAGATTCTTTTTTCATTACTCCCTTTCCCAAATCATTATTTCAGATATTGGATGTTTAAGTCTCACTGGATTGAGATTTATCTTTCACTTTCTTTAGCAGATTGCAAGTTCACTTTCTTTCTTATGTATTCTAACACGTTTTAGCAAACTGTAAACTCACTCGCAGTTAACTATGTCCTAAGATAGATATGACATACGTTTATTTACTTGCATCCGCTTATGACTTTGTACGAGACTTGAGTGGCAATCATCAGCGCAAGTCGAAGGAGGTCATGCATGTGCGCGTGAGCCATAGGATGCTGATGAGTGCGGTCCATTGATGAACATCGTCTCGGCAACCTGTTGGTGTCTGGTCTATTTATTTGATACACATATATACGAATCCTTGCGAGTCATGTCGCATGTACGTCACATTTCTACTTCCGATGTACCGACGTGGATTGAAACGTACTAGATAAGAGGGATGAGCTAGAGACCAAAATCTTATTTTCAGAATCTTGTCTCGCGTGTCTATAATGACGTGTAATTTATTTTTGAATGATTTTTGAATGGCTCCTCTGGTGTCCGTCTCTGTACTGCAATTCGCTTTGTCATTAAGTAACTGCCATGTATCCATCTCTGTTGAAATACTATGTCCGCAATTTGATTACATTCTATATCTGTTATAGCTAGCGACCTTACATGGAAATTGGCTCATTACCTTATTGTTTCCCTTTCAGGTGAATCGTAGAGGGGACTTGATTATAGGGCTAGCAGTGTGACTAAGAACTAGTAATTTTTATTCTGTGACATTTGAATCTTTTTGTACGTATAATATAATAGGCTATGGAATTTGAGATTACATATGTTCATGGTGACCTCTTTTGCATTTACTTTTGTTTTGGAGTTTGTAGTAAGGTTCGCTGAGTACCTGATTTGGGAGAATATTATTGTGCATTGAGGTCATCTCTATCTTTCAATATTTGTAATTAATGTTTCCCAAAATTCGAGGGCTGACATTTACCCCATTGGATTTTTAACTGCAATGTGTGTTTGCTTACTTTCAGGATCTTAAACAGCCTTTAAATTCCGAACTTCAAGAAACCAAAGAACTCAGAGAAAATACAAACATATGGGAAGAACTACTGCAGTATCTGACTAATCCATCAAAAGCCGTTGTGGTGATGTCCGGGTAAGAAGAGAAAAAAGAGCCACCATTAGCATATGTAACAAAAACTAGCGGGCACAGGAAACAAGAATAGATTTGAAAACATAGAGAAAAAGCTGTAAAACCTCTTTCTGGAGCAGAAGCGAATGCTTAGACTTTTCAGCTAGCTGAATCCTTAATGCTTGAAGCTCATGTTCCATGTCCATAACCTATAAATTAGTACTCCATTATTTCTCTAGGCAATAAAAACCAAGAATATAAGGGTCGCAAGCTTAAATCACTTTGCGCACAGAGAAATAAAATACATTTTGATCACAACGAAACATTGAAAAAAACCCAAATTAACTTTTGAAGCGAAGCCTAGATACTTCAGATGAATAAATATCAAGAAATACGTTGTTGATGCAAGATCGTCTAACAAGAAAAATGAACAACAGTACTGGTTGAACTTTGCCAGAGTAGGACAAATATATAACACTGTATTTGCTCCATATCTTAAAGTGACTTGAAACGAGACACTCCCAAAGAGAGAGCCTATGTTAGGCATTTCTGAGGTATCTGAGTAAATTCACTTCTTAGAACCTTGTTCAGCATTTTATGCATGGTTGGGCTACTTCTCAATCAGCTTAAGCATTTGGAGCTAGTTGTTACTTAACGAAGGTATCTGACATCTGGTTTTACAAGGTCAAGTCTCCCAAATAGCATCTGTCCAATATGGTCTGCCCTCTATTGTGTTTGTGAACCTTAATTTTGTCTCTCGCCAAAATTGGGTGACTTGCAGATGAGCAGGGTGTTAAGCATGAAAAATATAGTTGGAGTTAAACTTTCAGCGCAATTGGCAATTAGTAAACCACTAAACACCTATAGGCTATAGCTGTCTATATAATTCCTAAGTTTTTCATCTTCTTCCTTCTCAGAAAACGAAGGTAACTTCGAACACTTAAGTATCAACACCAAATTTTACCTGGTAATGTTTACCCTTTCAAATTCCTATAAGCCTTCCGATAAATATCGAATGTCTCAAAATAGTTGCTAACAAGATATTCCAATTTCCTTTCTACAAAAAAATACCTTCAAGCCAGGGAAAATACTACCTATTCCATGCCTACTCAAAATCATTACATATCCGTCCTTTAAACCTTAATATACGAGTTGCTTGAAATATTTCTCACCATGTTACTTGAGGGAATCATTGCTTTGGTTTCTTCACAGCCTAAGGCATAAAACCCAGATGTTGTATCTAAGATCATGCAGACACCGAGAGTTTGGGCTTCACGAAAAATATGTGTGACAACACGAAACCACAGCGCCACCAGCCTCACCGTAAAGGACAAGCCAAGTAGGTAAACTCGAAATCTTAATCGACACTTCTAACAACCTGAAACCACCTCACCAAATTTGGAGGTCTCATAGTGCGTAATTAGCACGCTCTAAAGGGGCAGTTGACCAACAGCAACTCAAGCGAACCCCCCCTCCTATATTACAAAAGGGAAAAAACTAAATGCCTTTTTTTTTTATCTCTACCGGTAAAGATGAGTGTTCAGGCCTGCTCGAAATGATAAAAACTAGAACAGCTTCTGGAGAGAGGTTTGGAAGCCCACCATCTTTATATTAGTTCTGCCATAAAAGATCTGCAGAAAAGCCTCAAATAACATACTCAAGCTGTTGCCCTGGTATGGAACTATTTATGCCATATGTAATCCTAGATTAGGTACTTCTATAGATAAAAACAAACAAAGCCTGATAATCTTGGGTCACTAATGAGTCACCGTATTATCTGTTCAAGGTTTTAATCAATAATTTTAGTTTGTTTTTATGTCACAAAAGATGAAGTTAGAACACAGGCATGGTTCTACCTTGAAAATGGAAGTAAAACCTTATTCCAATTTAAATTGGACAGAAGCTGGAGATAGAAAACAAAAAAATCACAAGTACCTTGCTTGGCTGATGCAACATTCTGATGCGTCTAGCCTCATGAACCTCCATCATTAATTCTTCCAAGTCCTATATGATTTAGCAGAAAACAATCACATCTTATAAATAACATCATGTATTGAAATAAGTAGCCCTGATGCATGAGAATGTTCAAAATAACGAGATGCAGCCTGCACATGCATACACATAGAATAGGAGCCTAACTATGAGTTGCATTTAAACATACTAGCTGATAACCTACTGTCAGCAATCCATATTGTTAAGATAATATGAGGCGATACCCATCCCAAGTCAAAACGAGTAAATAACTTTTAGATGATGATATACACCGAGGACACAAGACTCTTTGGCCTAAGCTTTTAGGTCAATTTGGGCTCCAAGGGGGGTAAATTCTTTGGCCCACGCTCCCTCGCACCCTAACAAACGGTATCAGAGTCCATGGTGACAACCTGGTCATGTACTCTCCAAGCCTTTCGTGTTGACTGTACTATTCCACCTCGCTGGTGTTTCTGCTTCTTGAAAACACATTTGCATGTGGTGTCTTATTGGAAAATATTAGCATTTATACGACCAGATATATTTAGAAAAAATCACTTTACACATTATCATGCAAAATCATCAAACTAGATTTAGAAAATAAGAGAATACTTATTCTTAAGTATATATGAAAGTAACAAATAAAGGGAATGAACCGCTTGACCTGTGAGAGACGCAAATTATTTATTCGTCGACTTTAAACAGTTGTTATCTCCCTTCATGCATGTTCTAACGATCCAAGATTTATAACCATATGCTCACAGCAGCATCTCCTTTGATACTACGGGAAGACGTTCGAACCCGTCTAATCAAATTGCCCAGATCTTTGATAAAGAAAATATATTCCTGTATAGTATCTCTAGTGTCACTCTCTATCCTATTTTCCAACTTTTTTTCTCACTTTGTCTGGCATTTGTTAACCCTTGTGTAACCCTTTTCCTATACTAAATATGACTTATTTACACTAAGGGAAACTGCGCAAAGACACCTTTTAAAAGAAAGATCAGAACCTTTTAATTCAAACGAAAGGTTACAACCCGTAGAAAAAACAATTACCGTGGAGGGAGCTTTATAACTTTCCAATAGGTTCTCGTCCGAGTTTGACCAGCATTATTTGGGATTTTTTGATGGCAATGGTTCTAGGGAGAATTGCTTGGTGAAGAGAATCAAGGGGGAGCATGTAGCTAATGATGTAGGATGCACATGTTGGGAAGACATTAATGAAGGTAACATGTGGTAAATGGTGATGCCTATCCCACATCGGAAAAAGTAATTACTTTTAAGGGGTTGATATACACCAGGACCCAAGACCTATTGACTTAAGCTCCACAGTTGGTGTCAATTCTTTGGCCCAGGCTCCCTAGCTCCATAACAATATAATAGCAGCAAATGAATGCGAAATTTTCCTAGTCAATCAACTCTTACAACATATACGAGTGAAATACAAGAACAAAGTTACCAGGAGTAATAACAAACAATATGAAAGCCTTACACCAAAAGGATTTTTACCTAATATAAGGTTGTCAACGGGAAAGAAGGAAAAATAACTTCCGAAGAAATTAAATTCTCAATGGGGACTCAATCTACTCTTTTCTTTCTATATTGCATATTTTCAAAAGAAAATTAGCGACAAGCACAGTGCGAGAGCTTCGGTGAATGCTTCTTTCATAAAAATTTAAGCAATATGTTGAGATATAAATCCCACATCGGGGAAATAAATACTTCAATATATAAGCCTTGTTGACATCTCCACTCATTGCCAATTGATTTTATGTTTGATGCTTTCACATGGTATGAGAGCGGGTCAATCCAGGCCTGCAAACAATTCAGTTAAATATCTACAGCCCAGATTTAATTTATCCACGTGTTTGGCCCATTTAAAAGAAGTCTAGCCACACGTGAGGCGGCGTGCTGAGATATAAATTCCTGATCAGGGAAATAATAACTATATAAGCCTTGTGGACATCTTCCCTCATCGCCAATTGGTTTTGAGGTTGATGCTTTTACAAGGTCAAACATTATTCAGCATACTAGAAATAAAACAACACTCAAGGATTTGTCTCTTCACCGGTGTATAGTAAAGAGGAGTGAAAAACATTATATGCATATATAGAGGGAGATAGCCAATCTAGATATGACGCTAAATAAATCACATTTTATCTAGCTGATCTAGAGCTGTCCACGTCGAGACACGGACGATCCATATCGGCTTTTTTACTTTTCTGGTTCACCAACCCGCCCCTTTTTTGGGAGCAAATTTACACAAAGACCCTTATTTCACACAAAAAAAATAAAATTAAGTGCACTACTTTTTATCCATCAACTGGATACAGATGCATGAAACAAGTGAGAGAATACCTGAAAATCAAGCCCTTTTCAACTGAGTTTCTTGTTTTACCCTCTCGGCCCCATGTCTAACCCTATTAGATGGGAGATGTGCTACCAAGAAATGTCCCGAGAAGTGAACCGCAGCAATAGGACCACTTTTACCTTTGTTAGTTTCAAAGCAAGAAGCCTATAGCCACGATGTGACAAGTAAAAAGTAACACTTAACTGTCGCTAATGGGATTTTTAAGGAAAAAAGTGTGTACACCGTAATTAAGTGTAAGATATATTAAACAAATGGAATACTCCTCACGCGTTTAGTTATTCAAGCCGCTCCGAACCTTAGGTTCTTCTAGGTGCTTATGCTCCCCCTCCCCCGCTTCGTGCAACTAAGTTTCAGTCCGCCCCTCCCCACCCCCCTTCAAATTTACCCAAATAACCTTATTTCGCGAAGAAAAGAACAATTAAGTGAACTACCAACCACCCCTATTTGGGCAATTGGTAGAGAGAAACCCATCAATCTTTACCCTAAGACTTGCAACAGTACACGATTCAGTCCCCCCTTCCCCCCTCTGTCTATCTATCTATCTACCTACATGTCTCTCTCTCCCTCCTTCAATCTCCAATGATGGTGGTTCGATGGTTTGGCAGGACGATGAAGGGGCAATGGTGGGTTTATGTGTGATAGTCGTGGTGACTGGACTTGGTTGATAGCAGATTCGGTTTTTAGGCGGTTGTGGTGGGGTTTGGTTTGCAGGTTCTGGCGGCAGGGGTTTGCAAGTTGGTGGTGGCAGCGGAGGGTATGCAGGTTGGTGGAGGCAGCAGGCTGCAGATTGGTGGTAGCACCGATGGGTTTGCAAATTGGTGGTGGCAGGGGGGGGGGGGGGTGTCGCAGGTTGGTGGTGGTGACGGGCTAATTTGTATAAGTTTAACTTTTATATCGAACTTTCAACCTCTTACAAGTTTGATCCAAATTAACCAATTGCATATTTTTGTTCATGTTGATGGAATTTAAGAGATTGTGGAAGTCATGGAGAACGCCACCTGTGGTGGTGAACCGCAATGGTTGTCACGTGGGCATGCAGAGAAAAAAGGAAACATGAGAGGCCATAAAATGGTTCAGGAAGAGGAGGAGGAGGGGGGGGGGGGGGTAGCAAAAACAGAACTTGGATTTTTTCAGGCAGGGCAGTGGGAGAACAACCCAAGTTCAATAAGGGCAAATTCCAGCAGCTCCTCCAGCATATGAAAGAAGTTCAACAGGCTCTCCCAAAGTTGTCTATAGAGCTGATCGAAAATGAGCAGCCTAACGGCAGATTCGGTCGTAGAGGAACCCTGGTACTAAAGCAGACAATATGTCCAAAAAGTTCCGGTGATGATGAAGCCGTGGTCGATGCCCATACACCACTATCTAGCGCACTACTTTTTGGATTTCTTAAAAATGATCTAGAGCCCTCCACATATATGAGGGTGTATATATATTCAGGGCTGATCCTCGTATAGTGCTAGAAAAAATGCATTTTTTAGCTTCGATCTAGTCATCCGCTGAAATCAGCCACGACTCAGATCTCTCTTATTTTTTTTTTGCAAAAATCTCGTCAAACAGCCCCTGCAAGGACGGTCTGTCCATGTTACCAAGATACCCTAGCTCCTCCCTTTAGGGCCAAAAACGAAAAATCTCCACAAACGGCCCCTGGAACAGGTGACAGCCTTTGACAAGTTTTGGTGGCCTCGATTTCATGGATCTGGGCTTCCGGTGTGTAGGCGGTGGACGTGTTCTCAGGGATTCTTTAGTTCTCCTGGCTGTTGGGAGCAACCATGGCCAGATAAGACGTCTGCTGGGCAGAAAGCATGGCCAGATTAGGCATCTGCCTTTGGCAACCATTCCCACCCCGACTTCATCCTCAGCCTGATGGATCAGGGGCTTTGTTTATATACTTTATACTCTTCTCTCTCAAAACCGGCTTCGATACAGGATACTTGTGACACCATGATTTTGAATCAGAAGAGAGATTTCAAGAAATAGCAGATTTATTCACTCTATCAAGAAATGGCAGATTTATATATATAGAGCGGCCCGGGGGAAGAATTGAAATCTTAGATCAAAACACTATGTATGGATGGTATGAACTGCCTAAACAAGAATTCTTGAACAGTGAACAACCAGTTCAGATATTCACGACCAAGAAGTACCGGATTCAGTATGAATTATGATCTAGACTGTTAATGAATATGTATGTCGATTCATATCAATTAATTTGTAGAGTAGAGATTCAGACAAATTCATTATGTGCCAGCCTACCAATTAATCACAAACCTGCTTCCCTGTAGCCCTAGACATCTTTTCTTGCTCCTGGAGAGCTTCCTCCACTCTCTGTACCGCGGCTCTAGCATTTTCAATTTCAGCTCGAGCAAAGGCTCTTTCCTCGTCAACGAGTTTCTTAGCATCTTCTGAAGCCTGCAGACAAATTAAATTAATTAGAAGAAGGAAAGGCAGGGAGGGGGATCATACTCTTCTATTTCTGTTATGGAGGGGAAGCAGGAAAAGAAGCAAACAACAGGGTAAGAATAACCCACTGCCTTCCCCCCACCTCCTAAGGAAAAGGAGGTGCAGTGCACTAACTATGAAATCAGCCAAAAAAAAAGGTCTAGATGATTAAAGAAAAGAAAATTGACATCGTACCATAAGAGTTAAAACCATGTCTGGCCACTAATTATTTATGTCACCTCTATTCTCTAACAGATTGAAGAAATCACACAATATTAATACCAAAGAGGAAAAACTTATACCGTTTCATGCTGACCTGAAGAATATATAACTAACTCATTCTTCATTACACGGAGTACAAATAGCAGGTGCAGTTACATTTCAAAGGAAAGAGCCATTTAAATTTGAAGAAAGTTGTGATTCCTACTAACGGACCAGAAAGGGTGGCACTGTGGATGCCAAAACAGACTATTGCGTATTAGAGAGGAACAGAAGGAAAGGCTCCACTTTGACAATACTTCTTCAGGCAAAAACATGAGTGGTAGACTTGGATCTTGAGATACAAGCTATGTAACATGGACACGGTGTCGGTGTCCGGATCCGATACATACACTGCTAAAACATATAGAATACTACATAGCTATGTTACGTGGACACCGTGTCAGTGTCCGGATCCGATACATACACGGCTAAAACATTTAGAATACATATAGTATTCTATATGAATCGAGTGTAGAATATTATGTTTTTAAGGAAATATTTAATTTTTACAAAATTATGTATCAAAACTTTGGTTGAAGAATATATATTTTAGTTAGATTTTACATTATTGGTACCTTTTCGGGATAAGGCACAGCCAAAGAATTATAAAAATAAAAAAAAGAGAGAGGAAAAGGAACAAGCCTGCAGTGCTACTCAGTAAAAGGTTCAAGCCCTCCCTACTCCCTCCCTTCCTCCCTACTCCCTTTTTTTCCCTCTCTGAAGTCTCCAGAAGGCCAACCCCAGATCCAGATGACCAGAACCAGATCTTCTTATCTTCTTCTTTTCTCTCTTGAAAACCTTCATATCTCTATTCTTTCTTCGACTTTATCTTCGTTTTCCAACCAGAACTGTTGAAGTGGGGCATCCATCCAGCAGACCACGAGTTCGACATGGATCCTACTTCGGTGTCGGGCCGCGTCGACACCACCCCTTCACCCCAAAGTGAAGGGCCCATGTAACCTAGGATATCAGTTCCTCTTAAAATGCAATTGTCATAATAAGAACATTATTGGGTCTTTCCGTTTTCATCATTTTACTGATTTTCATTTCTAGTTTAATTAAATATGTTATAAGTGAAAGCAAAAAATATTTCCTCAGATAGGCCAATGAATCTCATCTAATGTCCCAAGCTATTGTCTGACTTTATTATCTCTTTGGTTGAGTCCTGTCATATGTTGCATATTCATGGTTGTTCTTGGTCGAGTCCTGTCATATCTTGCATGTTCATGGTTGTTCTTCGTATAGATGACTTGATGGATGACTAACGCTCAATATATAAAGCTAGACATTGCCACACGTATGACCAACTCTAATGTTTTCATATGCCAATACACTAGGATGCACAGCATATGTGTAGAGTACAGCCATGACGCTTGTAACACTTCACTCCTTCAAAGAATTATATAGTTGGTGAAGTGTACACAGCAGAGTAGTTGCACAAATAGCTAGAAAATACAATCAGGTGAGTTTAAAAAGAGGCAGAGTGCAAAAATCTGAACAGTAAAATTAGACTCGCAGATGCAAACATGCATAACAACTGTACCTGCTTCAAATAATTCGCGAGCTTCTTCACTTCTCCCTTCTCTTGAATTAGCTCTCCTTCCCTCTGAGTCAACTGAACTGCTAAAGCTTCAACCTGCAATAACGAAATACTCACAGCTTGAGTCACTTAAATAACGCATAGAAAATTTGAAACATAACTAAGACTCTAGAATTTGAAAACTTGACAATCGTAATGTAAAACATGTATTTGAGTACCACGAAAAAAGTATTTAAAGCACCAGAACATGTAGGAGAGAGTGAAATACAGATGCAGTGCAAGTGAAACTAATCATCGAAGTGGCTCAAATTGGTCCAGCATAAGAAAGAGACAATGAGGATTCTAAAAGTTAATTAGACATGTGCAAAGCATGAGAATGCGAAAGAAAGCTGTACTTTCCAAATGAGGGTATAATAGTTTTTCTTTCCATCTTTGTAGCAGGTGCATCTTAAAAAATCCTCACAAGGGTGAAAAATTTCTTGTGATCATTCAAGTACCTATTGCAAGCTACCATTTATGATTTATGGTCTCATAGCAAGTCCAGTGAATGGTGCCCACAGTTCTTTATTCCCTTTCTTTCAACAGGTGATAGTTGCACCTTAGAGCCAATCTAATGAACAGACCATAATTTATTCACTTCAGCAGTTGAAAATGGTATCACTTACAGAAAAACTTTTAAAATTGCGCTGGTAGTTGACAAAGCCCATCCGCATGCAGACAGCAGCAAGCGCTGAGTCAGCTGCTACTGTTGCTGATGCGGTTCTCTTGTCATGCAATTATAAATGACATAGAAACCGGGTCAAACTACAATTATTCTTTCCTGTATAGCTTTTAATGGCAGAGAACTAGCTACAGTCTAGGCCCAGATAAGTGGCACCAATTGCTTTTTTTACATTCCTATTCTGTTGCTCAGGTAATTCCCATGCCATAGTCTTAAGAATGATGTGTATGAAGACTGGGGCTGCCAGTAATTCTCTAACTTCTACTTGGTTTTTGCCTTCCCAGTCTAGTTGTGGCTTTGAGATGACGGCAGGGAATCCGGTTCCAGATAGCTAAGCTGCTGCCTCTTGCCCATACTCTAGAAAATTTAGGGACCCTAGCATGATACACTACCAATATGCATCTGAGGTATGTCAATCACGTAGCAGCAACTGCAGATTCATGTTCAAGGTTTAAGAACAAACTGAACTTCCACATGTTTAACAATCATGGTCTTTAAAATAGATTTGAGTGAAACTATATCGTACTTGCATGTCTTCATGATACATGTAAGTTACCACAGCTAAACAGTACTGCCGGACAAGGAAAAAATAATTTACAAAACAGATGCTGACTAACCATAGCAATAGCTTCTTCTACGTCATCCTTGTTTTTCCCAGCCACACGGCCTCTTAGAGATTCCAGTGCATCTCTAAGCTTCTTTAGAAGAACATGTTTCTCCAATGAAGCTGCCTCTCTGAGTCTAGCCTGGCGCCCATAAATAAATAGCTACTAAAATGATACAATGGGCCAATCTCTCTTAAAAGAAATTAGCAGTAAATGGGTCTTTAAGCTACGGAACTTAGTTGTTACGAAAATATCAAACCATACCTCATCAGACAACTTGGCAGCAGCAGCTAAACCCTTCTCAAATTTACTGGCAAGATCGCGAACTGAAAGGCGTTTCTGCTGTTCCAGCAACAGGGCAGTCTCGCGAGCAACCACCTCCTTCATGGATAATGTCTTGACATCTTCCTTGGCTTCCACGATTTGGTTGTTAGGTCCAATTTTGTAATTGGGAAACCGACTAGAAGCAAACATCACATCGGCTGAGACCGGCAGAACTGCCTCCATTTTAATTGTATCACCATAATCGCGACTTACCCTCGTCATGATCCCAAGTTATCTATTCTGTTGATCATCCAAAGCACAGATAACCCACAAATTTGAAGAATACTAATACTACTACTAGAAAAGAAAAGACTTATCAACTAAGTAACCCCTACATCACAATGCTGGTCAGTCTTCAAATCCAAAATCCATAGAGTGAAGAATTTGTTTCTAAAACATTAAAAAAAGGGATCTGAGCGACAAACATATGTATATAGTGGGTGTGTGCGCGGGCGTGTGTTCTAAAACTGCATGAGGATTCAACAGCAGAAAATAGTTTCAAGAGATTTGAATTACAGGTAACAGAGTCAATACCATTGTAGACATGCTCAAGTAAAGAAGTAGCACAAAATCACAAAACCACACATACCCAGAACAGCTTTGAAGTTAAAGCGAACCCTTAGCGTACTATAAGCACAATAATCTAGAGATAACACAGCAGAGAAGACAAAAAGAGAGACTTTACTCACAGAGCATGTAATGTTTGGGAATGGGAACTTTAGTCCGTGACGATTCTCTTGGATCAGTAGAGCGCACAAACAAGTATTAACAACCAACAAAGGGTTGGTAAGAATGCAAAATGGAGACGGAACGAAGGTGAAAAAGAGAGACTCAGAGAGGGATGGAGGACCGGCTGGTTATGCTTGCTTTTCACAAAGTAAGCAAAAGAGAAGTCAGGGGTCCCCATACTTTATCATGGAAGGTAGAACAGCCCCGAATGTCGTGTTATTTACGGGGGAAACCAGCTGGGATTGCGGCACGTGTGACTCGGGAACCTATAGCCCGTGATTTTAGTCGCTGTCCGAATCGTTGTTAAACAGAATCTAATCTAATCTAATTTTGACCTTAAAAAAGTGTTTTTCCTTCTTTTTTTTTTTTTTATCTCGATAAAAGATGCAGAATCTTAGAAATTATCAATTTTGTAAAGTGCACATCTTGTTTATAGAATTTTTGGCCTGAAACTTATTTTTTGTTAGTTGTTTACTTTAATATTGTCTTCTTCAACTTATTTACCTAGATATTGTAGTTTGAAAAACCCTCCGGTCCTTTTCACTTCACTCCTAAAACCCGTTTAGCTACTTTTTTTTTTTTTACAATTTGAAATTAGCTCTTCTCAAGTTTTAAGATTGTGAAAGAAACATAACCCTAAACTTTCAAAAACAAAACAAACTAGACAAAAACACATGGCTTTCCTAATCAAAGGAGAAATCGGTGCATCTCAACCGGAACCTAGAACCTGTCCAAAGGCAAATTCATACATGGAACTCTATGAAAATTCATTATTTACTAAACCATGTAAAAGAAATTGTAAACTTAGAACATAGAGTAGAAAAAACTGAGATTATCAGATTATTAAATCAGATCACGGACGTATATCATCATATCTTAAGCATTTGTAAAAATCATAGCAAGATGATATTATAAACATTAGACGAATTAAACAACCGAAAAAAGGTCAAGAAGTTGAATACTAGGATTACGCCAGATTAACTTCTTATCAAGCTTTAAAATTTATGACAATGCTAAGTCCAATCAGTAGTTTCGTATGTGTTTAAAGAAATTATAGCATATACTATTAGTGAAAGTGACAAAATACCCTTTGTGAATGTTCAAAAAAAGGCATTCCAGATGCAATACAAGGAATTGGTTTGAAAGATGTAAAAAGATTAATTAATATTTTCTTAACAAACTAGAGAAAGAAAGAGCGACGAAAAAACCAATGCCTAGGGAAATAGTTCTAACAACATCTATATATATATACTACATATAAAAGTACGAATATTATAAATCATTTCTAGACGATTTATGTCATCCGTTAATTACGTCAATAACAATCATACTTTTCATTTATGATTCTTTTTTAAATTTGAATAAAATAAAATGAATATTGAATAATGAACATGTTTTAAACATTGAAAAATGAAAAGTCTAATGACAAAGAAAAACAAAACAAAGAAATCCTTTTATTACTCCCTTTCTAATTTGGTTGAAATGAAATAAACATTGGATAATAAATGTTCTCTAAATATTGGGTAATGAGAATTGTGATATATTTTCTTTTTCTTGCATTTTTTGGTTAGTAAACAATTAAATAAGTGTAAAACTGAAAAACAAAAACAAAACAAAGAAGCTGAAATACATGAAAAATCAGTTAAGAAACAAAAAATTGTTAAAAAAAACAGAAAAAATAAAAAATAAGGTTAACATGCATCAAAAATGAAAAAAAAAGCTTAAATACGACACAAATTAATAACAGGTTAATATAGAAATTGTTCTCAACCTATTTAGGTCGCACTCAAAGGTCCACTTGGAGTACCATTGTGCATGACACGTCCGCACAAGCACAGTATTCAACGCTTTGAACCGGACAAAGTGCGCGCGCCCAAGTCACTTGCATTCTTTGCCTCACACGCTTCACGTGCGACTCAATCACCAATGATTTCACGCTATCGTGACTCACAATACCATGTTCGTCGCGTCGCGACTACCTAAGCACCTTTTCATTAATTTGGTAATGCACCTGTAAGAACAAATTTAAAACATTCAAACAATTTATTTCCAAGCTCGAAAGAAACAAGTTAGTTAATGCATATGACATATATATTGACACCGTTTGTCTTTCAAATGCAGAAGAAGCATCCCTAAGAATTTTCACAGTCGGTTGTAATTTAGCGAAAAAGCCCACGTCATCCGAGCCATAGTTATCAATATCATACCGGTAGCGGTCAGTATATACTACTTTGCCTTCTACCGACACGGTATCTCTTTACATTTCGTGCTGGTCAAAATTTCGCTCTGTATCAGTTGTACCGGCTGGTACAAGTGATATTGACCGAAAACTACGTACCGCCCTCAATATTATGTTTTGTACCGATCCTTAAAAAATGTAAAAGTTACAAATATTATTAAAAAAATTTAGTAAATTGGTCATATAAAGACAAAAAGACCCTAGGTTCTATCATACAAATCAAAATCTCAGTACATTTTTCCTCACAATATTCACTATAATTTGTAAAAAATTTCGTCTTCATCAAAATTTTTACTTTGCTTTTACTTTTTCTCATAGTTTTGATTTATTTTTTAGCTGAAAGTTTTATCGTATTCTTTCATCTATATAACGTATTGCTTTACACGCTGTTCGACACATATACGCACACTAAGAGCTTATTATTGAATCCAAAGAAATTATTCTCGAACAAAAAACTTATTTTCCTATAAGAATTCGCTAATGAGATAGTCGAAAATAAGGATAAGTATAGAAGAGGTAATCCAATTGAATAAGATATTTGTTCCTAGCATCCCTATATCGGAACAAACAATTTAATTGGAAACAAACAGCTTAGTTAAAAAATGAGATAATTTAAGCTAAATATATGTATATTTTGGTAGTGCGCTAATGAATGAGTGTTATATATGTATATTATTGATACAAAATTCGAGACAGTACTGGTAGCTGTACATACCATTTCACAAAAAATATGGTACGCTCTCCAATACAATATTCATAACTATGACCTGAGCAACGCTGCAAGGAAACGAGGCTAGATTTTAGAATAGTGAAATAAACAATGAAAAAGTAATTGAAGCACAAAGTAAACTAGAATCTCTAGAGAATGGATAATATTTTATGCAAATAACCTAAAAAGAAGGTTTTACGGGATGCCTATAAACAATATAGCTACTTAAGCAAAAAAAAAATGTTTTTGAAAATTTGATCAACCTTCAAATCTATGATATGTTCCATGTAAAAATTTGCACTTGTGAATTACGTAAAAAGTACTTTTACAAAATGTCTAAGCATTTTTACTTTTGAAAGAAAGATATAAACTGGCATGAAAATTATGAACTAGATTCTGAAGATGAAGCGGATGAACTTGTTTCCGAACATAAATATACATGTAATGAAGAAATATTCAATGACGAAGAAAGACTAGCCTAGGCTTTGAAGAGTGTAGGCAAATCTTTATGATGTCCAAAAACTATGAAGACAATGACGAGGAGATTATTCGGTTAGCAAATAGCATAGTTAGTCAGAGCAGATGATTCCTTTGGCAAATAACATATTTTGTTGGAGTAAATTAATCGAAGAAAGACGTGAATAACCCATAAATCATTGGGATATCCCAAATCAAAAATAGGAGAAATATACAAAAAAATCCTTGTACATATTTAAAAGTAAAACGAATTTAAAGATCGCTGTAGGAGAAACATCCGTAAGGCAGACTGAAGAAAGGATATTAGGCTGGTATGACACAAATTGGTCTTTGTCTATTATTCATGGAAGGAAGAGATAGACCAGTAATTTGTTTTTTTGAAGACAATAGATGGAAAACCTTTAAAAAGCCCCAATGAGGAGGAATTCACCCAATGAGAAGAAAGCGTGAGTTAGCATGCCCGATACATGAATAATGGAGGCAAAACTCACGTAGCATAAGACAGGTAATGTAATGTGCTTAACAAAAAACATGAGAAAGGTTATGCTTAATGAAATTAACACCTGAGTATGAAACTCAGGCGTATAAGAAACTAAGTGTGATTTCATAAGCCCGTGATTTTTACGGGGGAAACCAGTTAGGATGGCGGCACTTGTGACCTTGGAAATCTATATCCCATGATTTTAGTCGTTGTTCGAATCGTTGAGAAACCCAATCTAATTGAGAAACCGAATCTAATCTAATTGACCTTAAAGTGTTTTCCCTTCTTTTCTCTTTCTTTTTTTGTTAAAAAACCTTTTTTCGTTAGTCAACGCTATCAAGTGCTTTTTATGTATTTTAGCTGGCACTTTTTTTTTTCTGGATAAAAGATTCAAGATATCTCTAATGTGATCAACTTTGTAGAAGTAACATCTCGTTTATAGATTTTGACCTAAACATTGTTTTTTTTTACTTATTAACTTAGGTATTTTCTTCTTCACCAATTTACCTGGACATTGTACTTTGGAAAATCCCACTGTCCTTCTAGGAGCGGGTCAAATGTGGATCTTATAAAATTTGTACCCATCCCGATAGCCCTGAAACCCCATTCCGCCTTGCCACCATGTCAAATGAGTGCAATACCATGCCCGATCCTAAGCTACTTCAACAAACCCGTCCCCGCCTCGATCCTCCACTATCACTTATCAATTTCCCTAGAGATTCGAAGCTTGAAACCTAAATGCCACACCCGAGAGTAGAGCGTAGCTGCTTGCACCAAAAGAGAAGGTGGGTAGGCATTGCCACTTCAGTTGCTATCACCATCAACCACCACCATAGCCTTCTCTTCCTTTAACTTTTTCTTTTATTTTATCAAATCTACTCTGGTCTACTTTGGTGTTGGTAAGAGCTCAGCAAATAGCCAATGATGGTGCTCATGATTGGTTCGATGTGTAATTGGTGGAACTTGGAAGTGGGTATGGTGGTTATGGTTGAACGACAATAACCATGGTTGATTTGTGGTGTGTAGTAGTAGTAGTAGTAGTAGTAGGACGACAATGGTGTCGTTTATAATAGTTAGTGTGATGGTGGCGCTGGAGAGGAGAGCACAGAGAGTAATTGAAAAGGAGTAAGTGAGAGAGCAAAAAGTGACGAGAGCGACATACAATAATTGTAAAGGCAAACTGCTGGAGAAGAAGGAGGGATGGCCATCGGCAGAAAGAAGAAAGAAATGGTAGGGTTTTGATGAGAATTACTATACATATATATTATGATGGACGGTTCAGATATATTGATGCATATGGTAAGTAAACCGGGCAAGTACAGGTTACGAGGCGGGTCAGACGCCATACGGGTTAGACATAATACTGTACTCGATCCTAGCCTACTGCGGATTAAAAATATAAATATCGTATCTGCCTCATTACCAGGTCAAAGTCAAAATAATCAACTCTTATCGGATCGGGACGAGTCCGAGATCCGTCGGGTGCGGATCTAATTTTTTTAGAATTTCAAATTAACTCTTCTCAAGTTTTAAGAACATTAAAAAAATGTAACCCTTAACTTTCAAAAGCAAATTAGACATAATCCAAAAGGTGAATTCATGCCGAGAACTCTATGAAAATTCTTTGCTTATTAAACCATGCAACATGAATTGTGTATTTAGACCATGACGTAGAGAAAAACTAAGATTATTAGATTATTAAACCAAATAATTGACGCATCTCATGAGACCTAAATGTCTGTAAAAATTACAGGAAGATGATATTACAAATACTAGACGAAGTAAACAAATCGATAAAAGGTCAAGAAGTCAAAAACTATGATTTACACCATTAAGTTAACTTTTAGAAGTTGCGACAATGCTAAGTCAAAATGCTATATAAGGGCAATGCATATACGGGTCGTAAAGGTGATAGAATACCTTCTGGGAGTGGTTAAAAAAAAACAAAGCATACCAGATCCACTAAAGGATTTGGTGTGGAAGATGTCAAAAGATTACTTCAACAAATTAGAGAAAGAAATAGCAAAAAAAAAATTAATGCCTACAGAATATATGAGGTAAATAAAACCTTTTCTAATGTGCACTTACGAACTAGAGAAACAGATCCTAAGCATGTACGAGCATGAAGCCAGAGTTAAATTTAGAAAATGGATCTAAATTTGATAATGCACAATTTAAAACATGAATTTATTCCCAAGCTCGGAAGAAAAAGCCAGTTAATCAATATAGCATATATCTTGATATTGATTGTCTTTCAAATGCAGAAGAAACAACCTTAAAAGAATTATCATAAGATGTTTACCAAAGAGGCACACTATGAAAATTTCACCTCAGTAACACTGCAAGAAAACACATCTAGATTTTGGAATAGCACGGCAAACATCGAAACATAATTAAAGCATAAAGTAAGCTAAGAATTTTAGAAGAATGAATATTTTTATTGTAGATAACCTAAAAAGAAACTTTTACTGTAGTCAACATAAATTGCTTTCACAAATTTGATCAACCTTGCATTATATGACATGTGCTACTTCAAAGATTACACTTATGAATTAAAAAATAATTTTACATGTTAAAATTATGAGATAGTCCCATTAGCAAAAAAATGCTGAACTCCCCAAGTCATGGGATGAATTAGCGCAAGAGGAATTTGATAAACTCCTAAATGAAGAAAAGTTTTGTGATTCCTTTGGAGGAACAGTAGCAGCAGTAAAAGAAGTATTAAAGAAATACTGCACAGAAGGTCAGGTAATAAAAGATATAAAAAACAATCATATGAGATAAGAATGTGGTAAGAAAGTCAACAATATTGTAAATATTTGAGACTCTGTAAGCAAGCCAAATTTCTCAACCGCAAAATTTGAGAAAAAGAAATTTGAAAACAACAAAAGATATATAAAAAGGTGAAATTTTTTCAGAAACAAAATTTAGCTCATCAATTAAAAAATCAAAACCAAAGAGAAGATAAATTAGAAAAAGTTCTAATACAGCCATTAGTGGTACAAAACCCTCATGCCCCGAAGAAATATAACCAAAAGAATGTGATTGTTGCTAGTTATGTGGCTAGAAACGACATTATGCAAACAAATGACAAACTAAGAAGCAAAAAAAAAAAAAAAGGGCTAATTACAGCAGTGTTCCTAAGGTTAGGATGAAATTACAGTCAAGGACAATAAGTTTCAAAATGTAACACTCGTGTACATCCGTTAGGGTTCGTCCAAAAAGTGTACGTTTTTTATGACGTCATCATTGCATATTCTAAAATGACAATACTGCCCTTGTACTGTATATTTTTAAATTAAGATTTCAAACCCTAATTTTTAAAAAGCCCTAATTTTCAAATTAGAGTTTATCCAGATTATGGTTTCACACACACACACACACACACACTGTCTCACACACACCCCGCCGCCGCTGCCCCTTCCCCCTGCCGTGCAACACCTTCACATCATCCCAACACCACGGCACCATCTCAACCAACAACCAAACCCACCACCAAATGTTACATCTGTGTATATCGAGCTTTCTTCCTTTAATGCCGCAAATCTAAAAAATATCCAGTGAACTCTGGCTATCCACATCATCAAAGCATACTGTACTCACGAGTTTTGCTGAGCCACCAAAAAAAGACCGACGGTGAGATAAGACCAGCTTACCCACCACTGTGGACAGATGAATTTCTTTGAGTCAATTTCTCTTTGCATCAGTCAACGACATCAAACAGTGGGCCTTCAGCCGGCTTTCATCAACCCACATCTTCTTCCTTTCCTGGGGCTATCCCTCTACACATAGCTGCAAATTGAATCAATTAATTTGTAGTTATGGGCGTGAAGTAGGGACGATGTGGGTGCTATGGAAATGGTACCACATATGGTGCGAGCAAGGGACGGGCTGCAGCGCTGCTACGGGTTTAGGCGAGGGAGGGGGTTGCAACGGGATTAGGAGAGGAAGGATGCTGATGGCGGTATGGTCTGACGGAGGGAAGTCTTGGCAGCCAGTGGCTAGGGTGGAGGGAGTAGCAGCGGGAGGGTGGGGTGGAGGGCGGCGGCGAAGTGTGGTGAGGAAGGGTGGGGAAGAGAGAGAGAGTAAAGTTCATATTTAAATTAGGGTTTTCTTTTTTGATTTTCTTTTTAAAAATAGGTAATGGCATTTAAAAAAATTAACTTCATAACATGAGGTGACGGCAATAAAGTCCTTTTGTTAGAACCGTTAGGTTTTTTTTTTTAAGATTTTGTCTGGTCAACGGATATAAGTGTAATTTGTCAAAACTATTGTCATTGTCTGTAATTACCCCCAAACCTCAAGGATATAGGTGTAATTAGCCCCAAAAAAAATGGCATAGCATTTTTATTTTGTCAAGAAAGATATGAACTAGCACAGAGGTATGAAGTAGAACTTGGATGATTTTGTTTCAATCTGGAGTAGGGTACAGCAGGTCAGACTATTAGGAGAACTTTTTATGTAATTATATCATCAAGATAAATACACTAAGGCCACGTTTGACGCAGCTTTTTTTCAGTTTTGGAAACTGGAAAAAAAAAGTGCGTTTGGTAACCATTTTTTTTTCCTTCTCCAATTTAAAAAATCAGTTTTTAAACTGCAGAGTAAAAAAAAAAACTCCAGAAACTGTTTTTTTTTTTTCACTTTTGGTTTTTTTTTTGGAGACCACCACCAACACCCTCCCACCGCCGACAGCCACCTCCGGCCGCCGGCCACCACTGCTGGCAGCAATTGCCGGCTGCCGACAACCACCTCCGGTGGCCGGCGACCACCGCCGGCTACTGTCGGCAGCCACCTCCGGCAGCCACCAGTCACCATCGGCCACCACCACCGTCGACCACCGCTACGCCCCACCACCACCATCGCCATCACAAACCACCCAAAAAAAAAAGTCAAAATAAAAAGGGTTACCAAACACCAAACAAAAAAAAACTCAAAAAAAAAAAAGGTTATCAAACACCCACTTGTTTTTTGTAAAAAAAAAAAATTAAGCTGCTCTTTAAAAACTGAAAACCAAAAAAAAAAAATTGTCAAACGAACCCTAAGTTGCCACTATCTTTCCCCCTGCCTTAGCCCACCGGCAATGACATCTTCAGAAGCAAATTCTTAAGTCCACCATCTAGCATGCAAGGGGAAATAGAATGTTCGATAGCAAGTAGGTCATTGAAATGAATCTGGAGCAGAAGAACAGGAGCAAGAGAGGCAGTTTCAAAGCAATGCTTGAGTAATTCAGCCATTAAGAAACCAGGAAGACCTTGACATCGGTACAAGAAGGCGCCCTTAAATTGGGCGTATGTAAATTCCCACTGAATTTTATAACCACATTCAATGAAGTAACATTTGATGAGCAAGAAAACGTAGACTAGGCTTTGAAAAGTGTATGCGTAATCTTCATCATGTCAGAAAACTATAAAGACAATCGTGACTAGATGATTCCTTTCACTAAGAGCAAAATTATTGAGCAGGAAAGACCTGAATCAACCACAAAACTATGGTGATATGTCCATATTAGAGACATACAAAAACTCCTTATACAGGTTTGAAATATAATGAATATAGAAATCTTTGAAGGAAAAAGATCTATAGGGAAGGTTAAAGAAAGAGTATTAGACATCTCTCTCTTCTTCAAAAGGGATAAGGTGAAATAATACCTTAGAGAAGGATATCAATATGTACATATTGGCATGATACAAATTAGTCTTTGTCCATTATTCATAAATGGAGAGAATATGCCAAAAATCCTCATCCATGCTCAATAAGAGGAATTCAAAGTCTAGGGTACCGCCCAATTGGGACAGTATGTAAGCTAGCATAGGAGATACCGCGTGTATGACTAATAGAGGCAAATCTCACGTGCCATAAAGCATGTCACGCATTATGCTTGATACAGAACGTAAGAAAGGTTATGCTTAAAGAAATTGACACCTGAGTATAAAACCTAGGCAAATAAGAAACAAATTATGATTTCATAAGTCATATTGCACTTGGATGGAACTTAAAAGTCTTCAAGAAAATTAATACTCCCTCCGTCCCAAAAAAAATTGATCAAAATTGTTTTTGGGCTGTCAAAAAATTGATCACTTTCTAAATTAACAAAAATTTTGTAAGTGTTTTTCCATGTTTACCGTTTTTATACTTTGTTTATTCTATTTCTCTCTCCATATTTAGTCCTCCGCCAACCCATTTTCTCTCTCCTAGCCTACTTCCCCCCACCCTTCTGGGCGGGGTAGAATGAAAAACTCATAAAATATGATTCATATCCTAAATAAGCGCTCAAGTCAAACATAATCAAATAATTTTGGACAGAGACAGTATGTGCTTAAAGACCTTTAAGGTTTGAAAGACGTCTTATAGCTGAACTTAGATTACAGAATGGTAAGCTTAAGAATAGCTTTCTTGACCTAACAAATTTAGAAATTTAGGATGATAATGCTCGTGCCGGAAACATTGATGTGCAGCACATGTCCTTGATTCTTGCCTTCTAGAATTTGCATGGATGAGGATCTTTCCAAGACTGTCACCCAGAAGATGTTAGATGACAAACATGAGAGCCTCTGGGATCCTGAATAGTGGGATAGGTGAGACATCAATAAACATGTTATCGGTGGGTAGTTGTGCATTGTGGTTGATGTGTCTGTGGTGGGTAATTTATCAACGCCTATATGTGTTCAATATACTTGAGGCATGATCTGGATAGTGGCAAGCAGATCAGGCTGCTCTGCCGTTATCTGAGGAGGAGCAGATGGCCTTGCAGATGTTGTTGTCAATGAGGTGCGCCCATGTTAGTGTTTATAATACAAATCGTCATTCCTATTTAAGCTATTTTCAGCATAAGCACTTGATATTCATGTGTAGCCTTTGCGATACCTTTGCCAAGTTCTTAGCTGCAAGGAAAGGTAGCAGTTTATGGAGTAGGCCTAGAGAACGACTGAGAGGATGTCATGATAGGTGGGCATGGTCAGCCGTATTAGTATCTTCAGAGATTGGTGGCATGAGATTCGCCATAAGCAAGCTTAACTCAGTCCAATTGATGATGCCAATATAGTGTGGTAAAAAATCTGGAGGGACTATAAAGAGCTCATGAATAGATATGCACGTCGCAAAGAAGACAACAGTGGCCCACCGGATGAGGTTGGGCAGGGAGTCTCCGATGCCTAAGTTAGTATAGAGAGAGGAGTACTAAGAAAAGTAGAGCTATAGATTAGGTAAAAAATCTTACCTTGCCCTGAAAACTATTGTGAGTATTTATAAGAGTTAACTACTCAATTGATTATTAGACAAATTCAACTTTGGTTACTAGACATCAATTTGTGTCAAAGTGATCATTAAATTCTGAAGTTCATTTTTTTTAGGTCACTCTGTCAGCTTTTGTCAATCCAAGTCTGTTAATGTAGGTAAAATTATCCTTTCCCTAATCGCCTTCTTCTTTCTTTTTTCTTTTTTCCCCAAACACATAACACATGCGCGCGCGCGTACACACACACATATTCTCCCCCTCTTTCTCTCTCTCTCTCTCTCATATTCTATCTCTCTGTTACACACACACACACACACACACACAGAGTCTCACGATGCTTCAATAGAGCTTTTATGAACTTTAAAGTTGTCCAAACTTTGGTGCTCATCATTAGTAATCAATTTCCCAAACTGCATTTTAGTACACAATTATCATAACAAGGTAAAAACCCATAAATATGCCAATATTGAGATAAACATTAAATTATGGCATTAAAGAGAGAGAATGAGACCTTGAGAGGAAAGGAGAAAAACAAAATTAATATGTGAATCATTCCATTAACAATAGAACATAATAGAGCGGGAAAACTGAACGCAAGGGGGCTCCATAAAGATAAAAAATTACTCTGATCATTCTAATCCCTCAGCAGTATTTTCTCAATCGGTGTGAAGTGTAGTGGGAAGTCACACACACCCCTTAAGCCTAGTTAATAAGATAAAAGAGCTCTTCTTCTTTCAAGTAAAACATGACCAGAGGAAAGAAAATCAGAAGTAGAGAAAAATATAGTATTTTTAAGCATATTATATTATATATGAGGTGGTAAGAGAGAGAGAACAACTGTATCCTCTTCTTGTTATTGTTGTGGAGATTATTTACTTAAGAGGAGGTGGGTGTGAGTCATGGGTAGGAGGTAGGGGAATGACTGTGAAAATGAAATGACAGTGTGTTGTCCATGTTGGGGGGGGGGGGTAGGGGTATGTGATAGTGTGTGTAATAGTAGGTATTGTGCGCGCACGTGTGTATGTTTGTAATAGTGGGTCATTTGTGTGTGTTTGTATGTTTGGGGGATGGGGGGTGTGACTATCTCTGTGTGTGTGGCACAATGGGTGTTGTGTAGGTGTTACGTGTGTGGGGGTGGGGAGGAAGATATGAGGAAACCCTTGTGGGCAGGAAGAAAGAAGCGGGAAATAAGAGAGGAAACGGGCAACTTTATATGGGTGTGACTGCATGTATGCGTGTGTGTGCGTTGATCGTGTGTGTATGTGTGTGTGACACTCCATGGGTGGGGGTGAGGGGTGGGGGAGTTAGTGTGTGACAATGTGCACGAGACAGATAGGGAAAGAAGATATAGAGGGAGAAAAAGAGAAAGAAGAGGGAACTTGAGAAACAATAAGGTAAAAAAAAACTAAGATAACCATGAGTAAATGGACAACAGCAAGGATAATTCGACAGAGTGACCTAATTAAAACAAATTTAGCATTTAGTGGTCACTTTGACACAAATTGATGTCCAGTGACAAAAGTTGAATTTGTCTAATAGTACAATGTTCAACCGAGTAGTTAACTCTATTTATAATGAGGAGAGGAGGCTATCTTGACCTATTAGAGGATAACCACTTGGTGATTATCATGGTTGAAGGGGGACTGGTCACATATTTTTAACCATATCAGTAACCTCTAGTTCGAACTCGTGTGTTCGTATACTTTTCTCATCATCCTAACCCATATAATATGCTTATCCATGTAAGTTTTTTTTACCGCTCACTCTACAAATACTCTTTGATGAATGTAATCTTGTCACTTTACTATTTTTTCCACTTGACTTATGAGTTGCACTAACTGGCAGAAGCCGTAGGCCTCCAAGATGTCTTGACCTATTTTTAAATATTATCAAGGCAATCTCTTGGTGTTTCACCTATTTATTGAAAACAATTAAATACTGGTAAGCCATGTCTGTGTTTGTGAATTTTTATTTTTTGACTTACCTATGTGGATTGATACATGGGCTATCTCAATTGGACATGTGTGACTCTATTCTAAATGAGTCACTTTGGTGATTGTCTTTGAACTAAAACATAATTGTTAAATTTGTAATTTTGCCACACACATTTTCATTACATTATGTATGTCTGTCATTTTGATTACCAAGATATTTTGTTTCCCTTGCAGTTGGTCCGTTGAGTGACCTTATTGAGGATTTGACTAACTTTCTTATTATTTCTTTTTTAAGTAATTAGTAATGAGAACTTGGTTATAGTGCTGATTTGACAGGAACTAGTCATTAATTTCTAAGAAAATTAGCATATTTTCGTGCCTCTAATAAATTGTGACTATTTTGATTTATGTTTTGCTTTGAAGATTCCTGTAGGAGTAATTTGAGATTATGAAAATTCATTTTTGGCAGTTAAACATTTATTTCTCCTTGGGGACTTATGGTTAGATGATTCGAATACCTGGTCTAGGTTACATATTTAAAATATTCGAGGTTATTTCCGTCAATTGACTATTGCTTTCATCCCTAAAATTTGGGTTGTGACATCAGTCTTCCTGCCTCCACCTCATTTTGACATATCTGTACCTGGAGCCAAGTCACATTTACGAGATGCAATTCTATCTATCCTTGGTGTAAAATAGTCGGCAACTACTGCAAAACAGTATGCACCTGAAACCTCTTACAGTTTGATAAAATGGTTAGTCTGACTCCCATCTTCACCAACATCGCGAATCATCTACTTTAATTAAGAACTATTATTGCATAGTTACTTGCACATAATCATCTTCTTCGAACATTAGTTCAAGTACTCATTATCCTTTATATAATCTTCTAATGTATTATCACTTTTCTCCATCCCATCTTTTTTATCTTATATCTTGCCTACAACTCACGAGCTAACAATATTTGTTGAAGCTATGACTATGGTAGTTATCACTAGCAAAAAGGAAACAAACGAGAGTGAGCCTTTGAGAGTCCAGTAAGGTCGCTCGGAAAATTAGTAGAGGGATACAAACAAGTTATAGATTTATCTCAATGGCAATAGGGGAAGAGATTCAACTCAACCCTTTAAATCAGATATCATAAAACCAATTTCAAATACATTGTAAACAATGCAGATGCAACAGATTCAGATGATATTGAACATGAGCAGTACAGTTAGTAAGGCCACCCCAGCAGTGCTCAAATACACTCTATATATGCATATGTACACTAACTAGTCCCTTTATAGACTAGTTTCAACCCAAATCGAAGACCATCCTTATAACACCAACAGTATATACCATCCTTATAACGCTTCAAATTTATTTTCTCATGTCAATGTTCAGAAGAAATAAGTACAATTCAAAATTTTGTATGATGATCGAATCAATAAAACTGATGACTAATAAAAGAATTTCAAACAATCGCTTTAATGCTTAAGATAGGATCTCATGGGCAATTTTAAGAGCATTTTTCTGACAAAATTGAAGTTCTATGAAGTTCGATAGCAAATAAAAATGAAACATACAAAATCAACTATGATAAATTGTGTTTCGAGATTGAATCCCATACAATTTAATGACAATTATCAAATCAGAGTTCAATGGAGTTTGTAAAGCTATTACAACAAAACATTTGAAATCAGAGCCATGAAGTAGGATTCAGATGAAATTCCTTACATTGATCCAAGGCTATGCTAAGCTAAACAACCTCGTTCAATAATCCTTGAATTAACCCAAATGAAAAATTAGTTATTAGAATACAATCTAGCCTCATAACGTTATGAACCCAATACTTTTAAAATTTTGGTCACTCCGACACTCATAATACCACCCAAATCGAAAGGGATCTCTCGAACGACCAAACCTAGTTAAGAACCGCACACATTCCTCGATGTTATTAGTGATACACAATTTTTCAATAAATCCTTATAAAATACTTTTATAGCTTTATATAGCATAACAAGTTAAATATGAATTTTCTGAATTTTTAATATTTTTAATTAAACATAATTTTCTTAAATATCAGAAATTCCAAAAATAGCCATCAAAACTTTTAGTTCAAATAAAAGTCCCATATTTTTTATAGTAACTTTAATATATAAGAAATATATTGAGACTGAAACTAGAATTCAAAAAGTATCAAAACCATTTCAAAGTCATCTGTTTCGCTAAATCAAGTACGATACAGATAATAGTACCAACCCAACTCTAAAATTCATGAAATTTAAAGTGAGACTTATTTATATCATAATAAAAACATTACTATAATTTTTTTAGAACTTAATACGAATTTTAAAGGCTTCAAGTGATTTTTAGAAAAATTGAACTTGCAAAAATTATAAAAAAGTTACTAAACAATTTCAGAAAAATCTAAAAGTTTACCAATAATCCTAATATTAGCTTAAGAAACTTTCTACAAAACTTTACCTATTTACAATAATCGCACAATACCCCACCGTCAAGTGGTATAACTGTGCAAGCATAGTTTTTTTTTACTGTGCAGCATAACACAATCACCACTTCTTCCTCCTTAATCTTCAGTATCCACTTTCATGACCCCCCGAACACACGACGATAGACTATGCACCTCAAAAACCCACTCACACACCCTCACCCCCACTATTACACACACAAATGCCCACACATATTCACTGTAACACCCCGATATTTTTCAGCTTTAACTAGAACATTTAGCGGTGAATATATTTTTTAGCGGCAAGTTATTTGTTGGCGTTAGTGTACTTAGTAGCGACTTTTATACGGAAGATTTAACGTCGATTTTGATGAGTTTAATTTTATCGGTAATTTGAGTGACGATACTTTTAACTTAGGATCAGTATATTTATTAGTAACTTTTAACGGCAAATTTTTAGCATTGTTATATGTTTAGTGACGATATTTTTAGAAAATACTTAGCATCGGTATACTAATAGCGACGATTTGTCAAGCGAGATAGGCGTAATTAACTTTTGATAATTTTTTTAACGTGTAAACTATCATTAATGTTTATTACTGGACCATTTTTCACGATAAAAAGTTTCGGGTAAGAAGAATTAGCGACAAATAATTAGGTAGGATTTTCTCTGTCTAACTAGGGCTTTCTTATAACCTATATATATATATATATATATATATATATATATATATATATATATATATATATATATATATATATATATATACATATATGAGGCCTGGACTGGGCAGCCACCCCTTAGCCGTCATGCATATTTTTGAGAGAGAAGAGAGAGATTCAGAGAGAGAGAGAGCAAAGGAAGGAGATCGGAGAAGGATTTTGGCAAAGTTTTCCAGCGAATTCTTTCGGTAAGTTTCTAACTCTTTCCCTCTAGTTTATTCATTGTCTTAATGGGAGTATAAGTGGCTGGGAATTTGCTGGGTATTGTGAGTGTAGTGCTGTGTATAATGAGAGAGAAAGAGTGGGCTGCGGGTTGTGGTTTAGAGAGAGGAAGCAGCCATAGTGCGTGATGAGTGATGAGAGTATGGTGCTGTTTATACTTTCGGTATCCCTCTGTGTAATCTTGTGACTCTGGTATGCAATCTAGAGAGAGGGAGAGACAGAGAGAGGCTGTAAGGGATGCCGTGAAGTAGGTTTAGGGCATGGAATAGGGCTGCCACAAGAGAGGATTTTAAGGCTATTGGGAGGCCGCCGAAGGGTGTGAAAGAGGGGAGTGTTTGTGTGTGAGTTAGTGCACAAAACTGTGCAGTTTCTGCGGGTGAGGGGCTGCAACGCAGCCATGGAAAAGGGGACTGCCGTTAAGAAGTATACCCACGTGTTTTGTGTGTGTTTACGTGTGTGTAATGTGGGTTTGCAAGGGAAGGGGAGACTGCCATGAGGCAGCATAGGTGATAGTGGGAACAAATGTGTGTGTACCTTATGTGTGGGTTACTCGTGAGGGGATTAAGGGCAGCCATGGTGGCTGCCATATTTAATTAGAGAGTGGCTAAACCAGACTAGCCATGGTTCGATGGTGCGCGGCGGTGTACAGGTTGATGCATGTGGGTGTAGTGTAATGTGTAGTGAGATGTCTTATGTGTGTTGTGAGTGTAGGTGCACAATATATGAAAATAAATGTGTGTTATGGTGCTTGAGAGATGAAGGAAGGGCTGCTGGTAAATGGGTTTGCGTGAACCTGTGTGTGTCTTGCAAGAAGAAACCCACTGCCTGGTTGTGCAGCAAGGTGTTGTTGGAGTTGTGTATGATTATGAAATGGGTCTTGGAAGAGGGGAGGACTACTGAAATTGTGGACTGCCGTAGGGCAGTGATGCATGAGTGGTTGTGATGTTTTTCTTGTGGGTGTAGAGGTGAAAAAAAAAACAAAACAAAAGAGAGATGGAGCAGACCACTGTCGCACGGTAGTGGGCATGGTGACCGAGTATGGTGTATGGTGTATACTGGGTAATGAGGGTCTAATGTGTGTGTGTGTGTGTATGCCATGTATTTTAGAAGTAAAGTGGCTGGATGTGGAAGATAGGAGAATGTTGGAAAAAGAAGAAAGAAGAATGTGAGCTGTGCATGTGTGGTGTATTTGTGTGTGTTGCGTGACTGAATTGGTGCAGGTGAGGTTAGAGGTGTCAAATAGGCCGGGCTTGGGGCGGCCCAGCCCAAGCCCATCGGGCCTCCAGCAAACCGGGCCAGGGCCGCTGTCAACCGGGCTGGGCCGGGCCAGAATGAGGGAAATCTGGGCCCAGTCCAAGCTCAGGCCCTAGGCCCAACATCTAGGACCGGGCCCGGGCCCAATTTTTTTATTATTCAAAATACACCTTAGTTTTTTTAAAAAAAAAATTTGGGCCAAAAGAGGGCTGGGCCGGGCCAAATCTGGGCCGTTTTAGGGCCGGGCCGGGCCCGGGCCTGTTTCTCAAAAAGTTAGGCCTGGCCCTAAAACAAGCCCTAAGGGTTAGGGCCAGTCCGGGCCCAAAAAAGGCCCAGCCCGGCCCGGGCCAAAAAGGGCCGGGCTGGCCCATTTGACACCTCTAGGTGAGGTTGAATGAATGAAAGTAGGTATGAGCAAGTGAAATGTGTGTAGTGTGTGTGACTTTTGCATGTGCTGCTGTGTGTTTTAATGTGTGGGCTGTGAGGTGCGTGGGATGGAAATGGGTGCAAGACAGCCATGAGAGGCTGCCTTGGAGCAGAAGTGGTGGGTGTTGTGTGATTGAAGGTACATGCATGTGTTATTGTGTGCTGTACGGATGAGTGTGTGTACATGGGTAGCGTTAAGTTTATCACACACTTTGGATAGCGTATAGTGATCATCAGAATGTGAAAATTTACAGTATAATACATTAGAACATAATAGAATTCTTGGCAAAATTTTATAATTTTCTGAGATCATATGAATTTTTAATATTTTCTGTAATTTTAGGTTTATTAAATTCTTTTGGAGCCTTTAAACCCTGAAAATGTTCTGGGAAAACTTAAGGTAATGTTTTTATAGTATAAGGAAGGCTCAGTATAAGTTTGGTGAATTTTAAAGTTGATATGCTATAGTTTCCGTATCGCATTGTTTTTAGCAAAATAAATAATTTAAAAATAGTTTTAATGCTTTCTAATTTCTGATTTCAATTTCAATAATTGTTATACATATTTTAAAGTTATTAAAAAATTATGGGACTTTATTTTCAGCTAGAAATATTTATGGCTATTTATAGATTTTATTGTATTTAAAGAAATTATTTTTAATTCAAAAATATTCAAAAATTTAGAAAATTCATATTTCAACTTTTTATGATGTTTTAATTTATAAAAGTGCTTTATGATAATTTATAATGAATTTTGACATATTGTTACACATTAAAGAACGTAGAGGGTACTCGGTTAGTTAGGTTAGCCGTGTACGGAACCGTTTTGAGTGCACGATTTCGGAGAGAGTGGGTACGCAATGGGTAGTTGATATTAGGGTTTATAGCGTATTTGATATAAATTATGTTCTAACAAATAAATGCCAATCTAGGTTCATTCAGAGATTTTAATATATTAATCGAGGGTTGGTAGCATCGCTTAGCTTGGACCGAGGTAAGGAATTCTGTCCGAACCCTATTTCGTTACTCTGTTTTTCAAATGCTTATAAAACAGTCTTACAAATTACATTGATTCAATTTTATGTTTGATATAAAATATGTTTTTGAAACTGTCCATGAAACTCTAATTTGAGCCTGATAGCGATCGTTTGAAATTCATGTTTCATTCTCATATGTTTATTGATCTGACCATCATAAAATACATATTTTGAGTTTTACTTATCTCTTTTCATGCTCATCTGTTTATTGAATTCGATCATCGAAAAGCATTTTCAATTATAGTTTACTCCTTCTTAATGTTGACATGAGTTAGTAACTTGGGAGCTATAAGGATGGTCTGTATTGTTGGCGTTATAAGGATGGTCTGTTGGATGGGTTTAACTAGTACCTAGATGGACTAGTCAGTGTATATATGCATATGTAAAGCGATTGAGCACTGCCGGGGTGGCTTTGCTTCTGTACTGCTCATGTTCAATGTTTCCTGTTTATGTTTTATTTCACTTGAAATGTTTTGAATATTATCCATTCATGCTTTATTATGCCCAAAGTGTTTCAAATGACTATTATTTAAGGGAGTGAGTTAAATACTCATCCCTATGTTTATATCATATTGTAGTGATTTCATTGAAAACAAACCTCTCAAAAAGATGTTATTGGACTTAAATGTAAAATCGTTCGTTTTGTTCATCTTTGTCTAAATGCTGTATTTCAATGAAAATATTCTCTAAAAAGTTTTATATGAAAACTCGTCCCAATCGTTTTGTTATGTTTTAAATCTTTGATCGACCTTACTGAGCTCTCAAAAGCTCATTCTCCTTTGCCTTCCTTTCCGCAGGTTGCCTGAGTACAGATTAGAGCTAGTGAAAGCGAAAATGATTTAATTTTTGGTATTATTTGTTAGAACTCCTGTGCGGGTAATGATTATTAATTAAGAATTTTTTAGACTTAGTTTGAAGTATCACTTACACTACAAGAAAACAGGGTTTTAGCGACGGGGTAATCCGTCGCTAAAAGCCAAAAATCCGTCGCTAAAATAATTAGCGACGGATTTACCGTCGCTAAATATCCCTCGTATAAAAGCCCGTCACTAATAGTTTAGCGACGGAATTTTTAAATCCGTCGCTAAATATGTCATTTTTACCGACGGATTTATTTTTAATTAGCGACGGATATTCCGTCGCGAATTATATTTTTTAGCGACGGATTTATATTTTCGAGACGGAATATTCCGTCGCTAAAAAACTTATTTAGCGACGGAATATTCCGTCGCTAAATAACTGATTGTAGGAATACTTTAGCGACGGAATTAATCCGTCGCCAAAAGTCAATTTTTTTTTTGAAATTTTTTTTTATTTTTCAATTACCCAGACCTGTAATACAATTTTCAAATCTCAACAACAACGCGCAATAATCAATACAGAAAGAAATATATATAATCAATTATAAAAAATATTTATAATAAAAAAATTCATATATGTACAAGCCGGGAACCGGATATAGCCGGTTAGGAGAGGGGAGAAGAGTACAAGCCGGGCACGGGGGGGGGGGAAGCTAGGAACGGGCACGGGAAGGGGCTCATCAGGGGTTCCCGAGTCCCGGATCTGGATCCTGCTGATCCGGGGCCGGGGCGGCCTGTCCAACAGTGCCCTGCTCCCTGATCATCCGGCACACCACTGTAGCAATGCGCTGGATCTCCTCGTCGTCCAACTGAGGCCGAGGAGCCGGTGTCTGTGGAGGGGCAGCAGGGGGTGAGGACGCTCCTATCACGGCACGAGCAGTCGTGCTAGGCAGGCCGCGTATGCGGCCTTTCGGCCGATTCACGACCTCCGGCGTATCCAGCCATCGCTTCAACCCCCCAGTACTCGCAGCCGTACTAGTGGACGCTGATGGCTGTCCGGACTGCTGCTCGGACCCCCTTAGCTGTTCATACGAGGCCTGCAAAAATAGTGGTTTAACGATATGTTAGGGCATTAATTAACGAAACAGACATTGAGGATAGAAAGAAAAAACATTAACTTAAATAAATTGACTCACATCGATCCGCCGGGCAATATCTGAAATATAGTCGCCCGCCCGGTGCGTCTCGTCCTTGTCCTTCTTCCGCACGTGCGTCTGATTATACGTCAGAGCTACGACCTCATCGTCCTCCAGATCCGGGTGCTCGACCGCGTTCTTGTGTCGGACGATGTCGTGTGGCACCGACCCCCCCGTGTGCGTCGGATCTTTGTTCTGTCTGTTCTCAGTCCCGCTCTTACTCTTGGCGTCCCAACCTGGATCCGCAGCCCACCGATCTATCATCTCCCCCCATACACGGTGAGATATCCAATGTGGGGGATATCTCGCCATGTCCGTCATCGGGGCACCCGCGGGCAGCGCCTTCTTCGCCCGGTCCCGTGCATCGTGGAGCCATCGGCGGTAATTCTTGCCGATGTAGGCAAAGAAAGCCTGCTGCCCCAGTACCTGCTGCTGAGGCGTGTCAAACGTGAACCCCTCCTGTAAGGCATTCAATAACACAAATTAACAACATAAAACAAACTGTAATTTAACATTTACTAACGCTGAAAAAAATACTTCACCGTACCAGCCACTCCTCCCATAGGGCCTCCCTCGCAGCGGCATCCCAGTCCTTCCAGTACAGGCGTGGCTCGAAGAATCGGCCCTTCACAAGAACGCCGATCTTCGTCCTCGCCATATTCTCCAGGATCCTGCCAAAGAAGTAATTAAATTAATTAATACAGTTCAAATATAAATTAACATCCCAAAATTTTGTAATAAGGCATGAGGTGATATTTTTAGTACTTACAGGCCCTCCTGCGTGAGCGTAACTCTCTGTTTACGCTGGGGGTCGATGCGTACCCCGCGTGTCGGACCACGGCCTCGTCGAGATCCTACAAAACACAGACATTAATACAGTTCAAATATAAGGCTAGCAAAAATGTACGAAACACCGTTATCAACTATACCTGAGGTAGAACCCACGGAAGATGGAGAATGCACGCGCGTGTGGGATGAATCTGCGTCGGGCTGGGGCGACGGCTGGGGCTGGGGCGACGGCGATGGCTGGGGCGACGGTGACGGCGATGGCTGGGGCTGGGCCCCCGATGGCTGTCCGCGATCACTCTGTGCCTCGTCATCAGTAGGCAATGACGAGGTGGGACTAACCGGGGAGGAAGCAGCTCGGCGTCCAGCCCGGCCACGAATAGCCCGTATCCTATCCATATCTGACTTCATATAGATTATATACAAAGACATTAACACGTGAAAAACAATAATTTAGGCATAAATCATCATCGGCACTATATATATATATATGAACGGATGTGCAAAAACACATCAATAAACACCAAGTTCTAAAATGTTACTACATTTTTCCTGTGATGTTACAACATTACAAGTCAATCATTTTCAGTTTGCGAATCATCTTCATCACTTTCCTCGTCGCCCTCTTCTTCGTGGGACTCGTCGTCCTCTTCATCTTCTAATTCATCCTCTTCATCAGTAGACTCGGTCACATCATCTCCAACACTTTCAACATCTTCCGCGTCATCATCTACGACTTCTTCTCCCACAAGAAGTGTTGTTGCCGGAGTTGCAGGTGGTCGCCGTTGTCGAGGGAGGTCACCACCGGGGTCGAGGGAAGTCACTGCTGGTGTCGAGGGAGGTCGCCGCCGGGGTAGTCTCTCTCCTCTTCACAGATCTGTCGGAGGTGAGGGCCCGTGGTCACCGGAGTTGCAGGTGGTCGCCGTTGTCGAGGGAGGTCACCGCCGGGGTCGAGGGAAGTCACCGCCGGTGTCGAGGGAGGTTGCCGCCGGTGTTGGGTTTTGGGATTTTCGAAGAGAGAAGCAGTGACAGTTCAAACCAGATCTGTGAATTAAATAGACTTTTAGCGACGGATTTATCCGTCGCTAAAAGTCCGTCGGTGAAGACCTATTTGTACCGACGGAGTTTTTTGTGACGGAATAAATCCGTCGCTAAAATAATATTTCACTGCGGAGTTTTACCGACGAAAACCTCCGTCGGTAAAACGCCTTTTCACCGAGGGAGTTTTTTGCGACGGAATAAATCCGTCGCTTAAATAATATTTTACGACGGAGTTTTACTGACGGAGGTTTCCGTCGGTAAAACTCATTTTAGCGACGGAATCTATGCCGTCGCTAAAACTCCGTTGCAAAAGACGTCTTTTCTTGTAGTGTTATAACAGTAAGTTGAGAGTATGATTTGATTAATGGTTTAGTTACTCTAACAGATTTATATTATTTGGTTGAATTGAGGAATTATTGTCTTAGTGAACTGATCGAGCGAGTGTTAATGTTCCGGAAATTTCGGGATGTTACATTCACTCTCTCTCTCTCTCTCTCTCTCTCTCTCACACACACACACACACAAAATATACCCATACACCACACACACACACACACACACAACACACAAAAGATACCCACACACACACACACTATTACACCCACACTTATTACCAGTGGGACTCCTTTTTTTTGTTTAACGCACTCACTCATGCTAAATACACATTCACACAAACACAAACTCACACACATCATATGTATACACTACACCCTCCAAACATCCCCTTCACAAACATTTCATTCATCACAAGACAACCACCTTCTTCTTGCTCAACACAAGTACTTCACGGCAGCCCTCCTTCTTGCCAAACTCACAAGCTTTCTTGGATGCTTCTCTCCCTTACGAACACTCACACAAAACTACATAATTCACACAAACTCAACTCCCAGGCAACCATTCCTTCCTCTCTCCATGGCTGCTCCGGTTCAGTGCTCATCTCGGTATAACCACGGCTGCATCGGAGCACATACCACGATAGCCATGACTACCCACGTTCTAACCTTTTTCTCTTTCAAAACCACACATATATCTCATACTACACGATTCTAATTTCACCAAAAACTATAATTGTAGCAAAAGAAAAACTTACCGGATATCGAATTGCCTCGCCAGAAAACTTGTCAGAAAAAGCTCTCTCTCCCCCTTTCTCACGAGCTCACAAACAAACTCTTCTATAAAATTTCTCTCTCTCTCTCTCTCTCCCTCTCTTCTTCTTCTTCTTCTCTTTCTATAACCGAATGTCTCTCTCTTTCCTTCCTTTAGTTGGGCTGTAATAGAAAATACCATAAAGCACAATACTTATTTCTCTCTACTTTCTACTCCCCTACTCTCTTACTAGTTTTTTTAGCTTTCCAAACATAAAGGGTTGATAAAATAAATTAGATACTTATCTCCCTAATTATTTAAGAACCCCAATAAAAATTTAAACTTTTGAACTATCCCTTTAACTATCGTCAATTGCCTATTTTACTCCGCTAAAATTATCGCTAAAAGTTGCCGGAAAAAATTTGGTAACACTAATCATCGCTGAAGACCACAATCAATATCAGTTGTAATTGTTATCATTGAATTATAAGTTATGATCCTAAAATTGTAGCTAAAGATCATGAACTATAATGCTCCCCAAATTTATCGCTAAAGGTTCATTGAAAATCGCTCAAGCCAATCGACGCTAAATATTGCATATAATTATTCTCGCTAATAAAATAAATTAACCGGCTAGACAATATCAAGGTTCGGGACATTACAAAGGATATACTATACTTCAATTTTACCTTGCTTGGTTAACATGGTTCAAAGACTCAATGGGGTCAAGCTTTTGTTTTGATCAGTATTGGAAAACTTTAAGCTACTTATAGCCTCTAAAAAGTTGGCAAAAATTATTTTATTTTCATTTATAATGTGAATAACAGGATGGGTTATGTAGATCATTGAGATAAGATCAAGACAATAGTATTCCATTGTCTAACTGATAATGCAGTTTGCTCACATAATTGATTTAGATCCATATTAAGTCATATGTGTCTAATATACTCTAAAAAAGTCATAAACTCGTAGTAAAGATATTCTTTTGCATTATCATTGTCTTATAAAACATCACAAGGCTGCCACAAACTCTTCAACAAGAAAACTTTCACGATTTTTCATAGATCCTCTTTGCCCCACATTTCAATCATCTTAAAAACTACAATAGAAAGCGTGATTACTTCGTATGAAATTATCTCCAGCATACAAGTCCTTAAAAGTAATACTCGACTAGCTTATAGATGTGGATTCGAGGTCCACAGACAATGAAAAGCTATATTATGTTAAAATATACTAAAGTGGGCATGCTTAAAACTCATAACAAATAACAATGATCTATATTCCAAAAGTCAATAGTATTTATGGTAGCAATTCAACACGTAGCTGTATGATATCAATTCCACGTAGAATAATTAAGTGGATCAATATCATCATCGATCCTTTTTTGGTAATATAATGTGACAACCCGAGTCATCAATCACCCAATTCATATATTTCAAACAATATCACAATGCAATCACAATCGGATTACATGACCCAAGCTGCTGATATTATAACCTCAACACAAGCACAAATAATTATGAGTTAGATTACAAGACTTACAAATAAGTTCCAAAATTTCTAAACTCCAAAATTGAAAGTCCAGTTCACATCCCTACTTGAACTTGATTAGCAAAATAATCATCTGCACTGGAAAGGTAAATGGTAGGGGGTGAGCCGGGTAGCCCAGTAAGTGGAATAATCATAGCACCATAGGATCAGAATCAAACACGCTAAACAATTCAACATCAGTCAATATATTTGATAGTCAAACCGTCAACACAATCGTGGCTTAGTACCCCGAACAATTAGTAAACCAATTCAATATCCAGGTTGCACATAACACTTCAGCATCTTACTTCCGGTATCCTCAAAGGGATCCGCCAAAGCTTGGCTGTATCATAGCATACCATGCACATAGACAAATCGCTGGAGCACTGTCATTGATCAAAAGTACTTCAGCCACGTCCCGAAAACATATTTCAAAAACAAGATATTTACCAACCTCCAAAACAAAGCATTTCAGCAAGATTTCAGAACAACAGTGTTTAGGAGTACGAAGAACGTTAAGAAATAACCACGTGGTATAAAAGAATAGCGATATGTAATTCCCCTTACCTAAATCAGGAAAAATCCACTTATACCATTGCTCGCAATCAGGCCCTATGATTCCTTTTTCATCTTTTCTCACTCTTAGTTGCCTACCTACTGATAAAAGTCAAAGATAAAATAACTTGAAAAGATCAAGGGCCTATTTATAGAAATTTCTAGGAAGCACGAGGTGTAAAGAAACACGACGTGGCGAGACAAGGCTATGCCACCTAACAAGCACGACAATGCTAACCAAAGCACGACAAATCTCAAAGCACAAGGTGGCAAAATAATGATGTGCCACCTAACAAGCACGACAATACTAACCAGAGCACGACAAAGCTAGAAGCACGAGGTGGCAAAATAAGGATGTTCCACCTAGCAAGCACGACAATGCTAACCAGAGCATGACAAAGCTCGAAGCACGAGGTGACAAAACGATGTGCCACCTAACAAGCACGACAATGCTAACCAAAGCACGACAAAGCTCGAAACATGACGTGTCGCAATACTATGTTAACACGTCAAGAGCATGACAATGACAGGTAGCATGAAGTGTCGATCAGAGAAGTAATCAACACTGAGTCCTCAATAAGCACGAGGTGTCACGATTGTGTGAAGATACCTAACAAGCACGACAATATCAATTCTAATTGTCACTTAAAATCATCATTAATTTTTTTCAATCCAACAAGTAATATTTGTGCACCTCTAAAATTTTGGGGTGTTACATATAATGTGGGAGGATGATTACCCTGAATCTTTGGACTGAGATTAATGACCCTATGACCCAAAGTCAGGGAAGTTTGGTAGGGAAAACACATGCAATAGTCATATTTCAGATAGTAACCAAAACCCAATGTTCAGTGCTATTTGTATCCAATGATCTATCATGATATCCAAATTTAACAACACCATCAGTGCCACTAAGAATGATCTATAGTAGTGCGACTTCCGACTATAACCATAACTAAAACTAGTCTTCCTAGAAATTTTTATCCTTGCAGAACTGACATATATATGATCCTAACATTTCTTGTACGTTGTCGTCCTTATACATCATAAGAGCCCAGCCTCCAACACTAGAAATATTGTGTTTGTGACCATTAACTCCATATTATTTGACCCAAGAGCACACTCTGATCAGTAATACCTCTATATGTAATATCTCAAACTTCGGGAGCCGATTAAAATAACCATTCGGGCTCCAAAAAATAAACGGGCGCTAATTTTGAGCAATGCTCGGGTATTAGTACAGTATTGGGGCTTAAAAATACTTTGGGGCAAAAATGTAATTTTCAAAATGCTTGAGGGCATTTTTATAATTTTTAAAAATTAGAGGGGCTATTTTGCAAATTTTGAAAATTAGTTACAAGATGGTGCCACCTCCACCTTGGTTATTTGATGACTAATGAAATAAATTATAAAATAATAAATTGGGATAAGATCTTTGAGTGAAGAAAGAAAAAAAAACAAAAAGGGAAACCTTTCTCTTTCGGGAAAAGAAGACAGGAAACAGAAAGAAAGGAAGAAGAATAGTGACCCTAACAAAAAACGGAGAGATGGAAATAGAGAGCTCGGGAACAAGAGAGAGAAGAAGAAGAAGGAGAGGGAGCTCGGGCAGAGCTAGAGAGAAACTGAGAGATTATTCTAAGGATAATCCTTATCCCTCTTCGTATGTGTAATTCAGTGTGTGTTGTGTGTGAAAATTTCATGTTTAGTGCGTGTGTTTCAGTGCTTGTGAGCTTCGCGGGGGGGGGGGGGGTGGATTAATGGGGGAATAGTGCATCTATGTGTGATTATGTGAGTGCTAGGGATTAATCCATGAGTTTAGGGTGAAAATGGTGGGCTGTCGTGGGTGATGCAGTGCTGGGTGTATGACTGCATGTTTATGTGTGTTCTTCGGTGTGTTGATTCTCCCGGTATGGTGGTAGATGCAGCATTGTGTGTGTTAATTGTGTATTAGTGTGTTAGAATGTATATTAGGTGTTGGAGTGAGAAAAATGGTGAAGTATGTGGTTGGAGATTGTGTGTGTAATGGGTCACGGCTGAACAATGAAGAAGAAAGTGTGTGTTTTGAAGTGAAATTGTAGGTGTAGTGATTTAAATATTGTCACTAAAAATATGAGCTTTATTAGGCAGTTTTTTTCATGAATTTTCATAAATATTTAGAGTCCAAATTAGACAAAGTACAAAACTGTAACTCCCAATTTTTTTACGATACCTACGCTCTGAAATTGTTTGGAAAATTTTGGAGTCCGCAAAGGGCACTAAATGAGGGTATTGGGTAACTACAATTATCAATTTATTTAGCATAGAAAACCAAGTTATTTTAAGCTGAAAATTTTATGGAAGACCTATTTTACAGATATTATTAATTATCTAAAATTTCGGGCCATTCCGAGGCTAATAGGTATTTTTCGCGAAACTGGCCTTTTAGCGCTCGGTCCGAACACCGGTTCGGGATTTTTGGGCGAAAAATTTTTAAAATATTTTTTAGGCCATAAATAACATCAGGATATTTAAAATAGAGTTTTAAGATATTTTTGAGATTTTTCCGATGCCTGAAACCCCCAGGGGTGTTTTGGTAATTTACCACCCCAAAGGGGTATTTTGGTAATTTTACCTATAAGAGGTATTTTGAAGTAAATTTACATAATGTAAGATTATTTTAGTGACTTTGCTTTTGGAAAAGTCATTTTGAGAATTAAAGTGTAACGGGGGTGTTTTGGTAATTTGCCATCCCGAAGGGGTATTTTGGTAATTTGACCTAAAAAAGGTATTTTTGCATAAATTTACATTTGGGAAGCTTATTTTGGTGATTCTACTTATGAGAAGACCATTTTGGTAATTTAAGTCCGAGAGGGGCATTTTGTAATTTTACACCCTAGGGGCGTTTCAATAATTTTACATACCCGGTGAGGGGAGGTTCATTTTGGGAGCATGTGTGAGTTCGTATTAAGTTATAATTTTGTTCTGTAGGCTGTATTCTAATGGTTCGATTATTCCGTTTAGGTTAAAGCTAAAGACTTCCGGTTAGGATAATTTAGCTGCGGATCCAGGTAAGGGATTCTATCTGAACCTTGGGTAAGGACTTTTGTCCGAACCCTTATTTGATTACTCGTACTCGTAAGTACTCCTTTGAATTACTTATGACTAATGTCGAACTCTGAAGTTATGTATTGATATCAGCATGTTCTTGCCCAGAAAACTCTAATATTGAACCTGAATCGGTTATTTGGAAATCTTGTGATGCTCGCATGTTATTGCGGGCTGAGCAAATTTGATAATTGTCTGTATCCATTCTTCTGAATTGTTGTGATTATATTCGATAATTATTCGCAGTCATTTTGTTGTTTATCTGTGATTTTTCTTCTGAAATTCTGATTTCTTCTGAAAATCCCGAATGCTGACTTATGTCAGTATGATTATTATTATTATGAGAACCCGAATTGATTTCGGGGATATGAGCTTATGTTAACGCTCATTGATATTGTTAATTTCTGTGTTGACCTGGGTACCTGTTTAGTGGGGAGGCGTTATAAGGCTGGTTGAATCCTGCATGAAACGCAGGCTAGTACCCAAGTGGACTAGTAATTATTTAGTACATCATGCATGTGTACACTATATTAGCTTGCCATAATGGCATTGCAATCGCCCAAGATCAACATTGATTTTTGATTTTATTAGCTAGAATGATTTGTACTTGGGTTGAAAGCCCGTGACAAACATTCATTGTATTTAATTAGAAGGATTTGTACTTGGGTTGAAATCCCTTGACAAGCCTTTATCGTATTATCTGATTTGATTTCTGCTTGGGTTAAAATCCCTTAGAAAATCTTGCCGTATTTTCGAAATGAATTTCTGCTCGGATTGAAATCCCTTGAGCAAGGGAAATTTTCGTGGTACTTGGAAATGCTAACTTGAAAAGGATCTTTTATTGATCGGTTTGGATTTTGTTCTGATTGTTAATATTTATTTTGGCATCTATTTCTGATGAACTTTGCTCAGTTTGGGTAATTATTGAATTTTGATCGTTCGAAGTATTTTGAAAATCATCGTCGGTTGGATTTTTTAGAGTCGTGTTATAATCTCTTTTGTAGTCCTTGTACGACCTTACTGGGCTCTCAAAAGCTCACCCTTCGTTTGGCTCCCTTCTGCAGGTAATGATAAGCTGTAGCAGGTTCGGGAATGGGTTAGAGTCTGCGTGAGGTTCCGCTGAGCCCATCACTACTAAGTAATGAGGCCGCTGCGCGGGTCGGTACTGTCGATTCATTCATAAGGACTCGAGTTGTAAAGAACTTAGACTTTAACAGTTTGAGTTCGAGCAGCCTTGTAAGCTTGCATTTGAAGAATGTTGAGATAGTATCGGATTAGATGTTGTAAAGTACGTGTTAGTGAACAGATCTGACAGGTTTGATGTGATCCGGTAGATTAACGACCCGGGAGTTCGGGGCGGCAGAGCTCTGGATTTTCGGGGGCGTTACACTATACTTCCCAGAATTAACATATATCCATATTGATTACTACTATAGAACTCACTTGTTGTTTTCACTCTATTCCTGGTCGATATCCATGATCAGTATCTTGCGTTGCATTATATTATGACCCATCACCTCATTGCCATCAATTACTATCATCTGTGTTTAGTATCATAGTTGCGGCCACCAACACCACTAGTTCCCCTGTACTCACAACTTTTGTTACTCCTTTGACTTTGCAAAGACAATTTTCTCTTAAAGCTTGTGAAAAAGAACGTGCTTACTTAAAAAATCGAAAGAGGAAAATTGAAAGCAAATGCCCATCAAGAATTATCATTTCCAACAATGGCAGTTGCCTTGTGAAATCATCTAGATTTTGATACATATCACTTTGCTAAAGAAGTTTCCTTTTGCCTTAGCCTTTTTTGCGAGGGGTTTTACTCTTTCTGTCAATCTTGACTTTTAGTTGAAATAGCCATACATGTGTTGACAAATATTCGCGTCAGGCAAGTCTAAAATATTTTTGATGATTTCTCTTATTACTATCTACTCATGTTTAAATATACTGTTTGTTTCTTGAGGCCTTTGAGAACCAAAATGAAGTGTTCAAAGATAACAAGTTTGACCAAACACGAAAGTATGGACCCACTAGAGCAGACATGGTAGCCTCAAAAGTATGGTAGACTTCATAAGCGCCAGAAAGGGGAACATGATCATGAGAAGAGCAATATTTTCCAGAGCGTGGGTTAGAGTTCCGATGCACTTTATACGTGAACATCACATGTTTGGCAATTTAAGATCATCATAATTGTATGGGATATGTCATGGTGTATCAAGCCTATCATACTTCGTGCAACTTTGAGTTACTGAACATGTCATATTTGTGTAATACGATGCCTTTAAATTTAGCACCTATTTTTCAGAAATTACATTGCACTTCTTGTAATCAGTTATGTCCTTTTATAGAATGATCAATGCGGTCTTCCAACATCTTTATCTTTTGCTTTTGAGGTCTCCATGTGCAATATGCTAGTCAGATGCCTTTCAAGATGATTTATTTAGTGGGATCATTTTCTCATATCCTTACTTGGTTTATGGAGACATCAACAGGCATCTTATAGCCCTCTTTGGGGTTTCATGATGTTTTGGAGGGAAATGAAATCATAAATAAAGGCCTTGAGGTGCATAACTACTTTTTCTAAGGCTTTATTTCTTCCCACTCAAAATCGAGTTTGCTAATGGGTTGTAGAGAAATAATCCTCCAAGATACAAGAAAGTCTCATTGGAATCTGTAAAGAACAAATTCGAAAATTCTCCTTTGAATTATCTTTGAAGCAGTGTTAGTCTTGGCTATAAACATTTTGAAACCAATAAAACAACCCTAGAGGTGGTGAATAATGTTTTTGAAACTAATGGGGAACTTAAACTAAACACAATCATGAATCTAAATCAAACCAAGCAATATTTCAATGAAGATGCCAACTAAACATTCTCAAGCAATTATAGAGCAATAAATAAAGAGATTGACTTAGAGATATCAAACAAGGAGATTTAAATGGTACGGTTTGGACTATCCTCAAGCCTACATCTATCTCTTCAAGGAAGTCCTTTACAAGAGCACTAGAATCTACTAGCAACAATCTTCTTCTAGGTTAAGATCAAAACCCTTACAATACTTGGTGATATCTCTACATCAAGCACAAGTCTTGAATTCACAAAGCTCACCCAAGACTTGACAAAACCAAGCCTTGAACACAATCCTTTTAAAAGATCAATTGTTTAAAAAGAAACCCTCTTATAAGGAAATGAATGCAAATGAAGCTCTAGTACAATGGAGAGATGAGAGAATCGATGACTTGAAGAATGTTCACTCTCACTCACAAAGATGCTCTTTTTAATAATATAAAACCATGAAGATAAAGATAAAAGCTTAATCTATGAGTCTTGATGTTTTTCTAATGAATGTAGGCTCAGAATATGATTTTTTTCGTGTATGATGAAGTCCTAAATCAGTTACATAGATAGAATATGAAATATAACTGTTATAGGCGTAAAATTAATGTCACTACAAGAAAAAAGACTTTTAGTGACGGATAATTCCGTCGCTAAACATCCGATATCCGTCAGCAAAGACTTTTAGCTACAGACACCCTGTCGCTAAAAGTCCATTACCTATCACCCCGTCTCTAAAAGTTTTGTGATGGAAATTTTCAATCCGTTGCCTAAAGTCTACCTTGAACGACGGATGTACAAATACAATTAGCGACGGATATTTCGTCGCTAATTGTATTTTATGTATTTTAATTTATTTTTTACTAAATAATTTATTAAGTAAAATATTTAGCAACCGAACATTTCGTCGCCAAAAAATTGTTGACGTTTAGCGACGAAAATTTAGTCGTTAAATATTTTTCGCTTAAAACTTTAGCAACGGAATTTGTGTCGCTAAAAGTCATTCATTAATAGTAGCAAGACTTTTGGCGACGGAATAAAATCCGTCGCTAAAAGTCAAACTAATTTAAAACTTTGTTTTTATTTTTTTAGTGCCTAAACCTATCATCACAATCCCTCAACAATCACAATCCAAAAAAAATGTCTACAAAATTTAGGACGGCATGGGAGCAGGGTATAACAGAGTAGGGGAGGGGAATACAACTCGGGGGGGGGGGGGGGGTACGGGAGCGGGATACAAAGAGTTAGGAAGGGAAGGGCTGATTAGGGTTCGACGAGTTTCGGATCTGATGGGTCCTGTTAATCATCCTCTTCCACGGGGGCACTGTGATCTGGATTCGGCTTGACATGCCCAACAGCGATGCCCTGCATGTAAAGGCACTGACACATTGATCTTGATAGCAATCGTATGTAGTGTTCACTAAACGTATATAATGGTTGTACATGATTATGTGCCGTGATCATCCTATAAACCTCGGCAACAATGCAACGAACCTCGTCCTCATGTAACGACGAGCGCTCCACAGTCGGTGTTAGCCGAGTTAATGTGTTAATTAGGGGCAAATAGGGTAATTTGAGCTATTTAGGGTTGATTACAGTTTACGTTTAATTAGACTCAATTAAGGTTATTCAGGGATTAATTCGGGGGTTACTTAGGGCTAATTGAACCTAATTAGAGCATATTACGGTTAATTATCCTAATTGGGTTTAATTAGGGTTTGTCTACAATTTATCAGAGTAATCAGGATTTAATTAGGTTAATCAGCGGTGATTAGGGCTAATTAGAGATTAAAAATTAACAGTAAATTAGGGTTAATCAGTTTTAATTAGGGCTAATTCGAGCTAAATAAGGTTAATGTTAATGAGGGCTAATTCGACTTAAATAGGGTTAACTAGAGTTAATTGGGTTTAATTAGACTTATTTATTTTTAATTAGGGCTTAAGTAAGAGCTAATTAATGTTAATGTGTTAATTAGGGTTAATTACGATTGAGGCACTTTAGAATTCGTTGAGTTCTTTCGCAGAGTTGATGTTGTCCCACCTGTTATTGAGTCCAGGGTTTAAGTATATAGTTAGGGTTAGATAGACCTGGCAAATGGGTAAACCGGCCGGGTACGGGTAAAAATCGGCCGGGTATGGATAAAATCGATTCAGGTAAATTTTACCCGATTTTTCTCGGGTAGAGATTTTTGGAATCCGTACCCTACCCTGTCGGGGCGGGTAAAACCAGCGGGTAAATAATTAATTTTTTGAATTTTTTATTAATAAACATTTGGCCTATTTTTTCTGAAGTCTCTTTTTTCCTTCTATTTTATTATTACAACTTTCTGATTTCATTTCTACAATTATCACTTGATCATTAATCTCAATTCAATTCTCAAATCTAACCCTATCATCTCAACTTTCCAAACACAAATATACAATAGGAGCAAGCAGATCTAAAAAAAATTATCTCACAACACAAAATAAAACACAAGCAGATCTGAAAGAAATCAACACTACAAAATACTTAAATACATACAAAGATTTTTAAAACAAATAAAACTAGCAGATCTGGCGATGGTGACAGAGATTGTGGTGGATCTGGTGGCGGAGCGAAAGAGGGACGATGGATGCCATCGCTTCATGTACAGTAGCTGGCCGTCGACTTGATGTGGTTTCGCCGTCGTCGATGGATCTAACAGGCAAGTGAGCGACGTCGCGAGGTAGATCGATCTCGGGAGGGAGTGGGATAAAGAGAGGGAGGGGGACGGCGGTGGAGGCACGAAGATGAGGTGGAAGTGGCCGGCGGTAGTAGATTTGCGATGAAAGTGGCTGATCTGCGGAGGGGCGATTGTGGTCTAAGGGGAAAGAGACGACTGCGGAGGCACGGATCTGCGACCGACGGTGGAAAGAAACGGCGGCGAAGGCGTGGATCTGTGATCTTATGGAAGATGACTGGTGATCGTTATGGGGTGTGGTCTGAGAGTGTGAGAGAGAGCGAGAGAAAAAGAGAGAAATAGAACTTGGCTTCTGGAGAGAAAAAGAGTGAAGTGAGAATGATGAAACCCTAAATGGCTAAATCCATTTATATAGTAGAAAATTCGGGTAAATCCGGATTACCCATATCCGATTCGAACCAACCCGAAAATTACGGATCGGTTTGGGTACAGGTCTAATTTCAACGGGTCTTCTATATATGTACTCGTACCCGGCTTTTTTGGGCGGGTACGGGTAGACCCGCAGGTCCGGGCAATATTTTGCCAGGTCTAGGGTTAGATAGTATTTTGGATAATTAGGGTTAATTAGGAATATAGTAATAGGGTTTAATTAGAGTTTAGTTAGGGTTAACTGGAGTTACTTAGGGATGTTTTAAGGGTTAATCGGGGTTAATTGTGTTTACTTAGGGTTAATCAAGGCTATTTATGTTTAATAATAGTTAATTAGGTTTAATTAGGATGAATCAGAGTTAATTACAGTTAATCAAGATTAATTAGGGTTGATCGGGGTTAACTAAGTTTAATTAGGGTGAATCAGGGTAAATTATAGTTAACTAGGGTTACTTAGGGATGTGTTAGCAATTAATCGGGATAAATTAAGGGTTAATCGGGGCTTATTAGGGTTAATTATGTTTACTTACGTTAATCAGGGTTATTTAGGTTAATCAGGGTTACTTAGGGTTGATTGGGATTAACTAAGTTTAATTAGGGTGAATAAGGGTTAATACAATCAATAGTAAGAGCAACAACATAACTTTGAACATTTGAAACTTTGAATTGAAGCGATATTCATAGAATTGTGGAGACATAATCTACTTATGAGATTCCACTACGCATGCTCTATATTTCAAAAAATATACTCAATCAGACGACAATAAAAGTAGTACATCTTAGAAAGTGATCAATAGAAATCTAAAAATGGGCCCTAGTCATGAAGTAAATAGACACGAAATGCCAAAAAAGTAACTCAGAAATACTTGCGAGATCAAGGCGGTCACATTAGTTTTACAACTCATTAGTGTTATTCTAGAACCACGTAGCAAAATTTTAGCATGATTTGATACTAAGCAACTAAAGAACATTTTATTCATAAGCAACGAAAAAAAATTTCAACCTCCCAATCTCAAAACTAAATGACTATATAGGCTCAAGCTCAAGTACATGGAGAATTTTAGTGGCAAGTTTGAATAGTAACCTAACTTGTGTTCATACCCTATTCTGGTCGCACCCCAGGACCCGCTAAGGGACCCACTTTGCACGACACATCACCCAGTCAGCGGTCAACTTTTCAACGCTCGAGAGCCGGTCAAAGCAACGCATGCTCAAGTCACGTGAACCGCTCGTGAAGCGACCTCAAGGGGTCGGCCTCCCTTAGGGGGTCGGCCACCTCAAGGGGTCGGCCACCCCAAGGGGTCGGCCACCCTATGGGGTCGGCCACCTGCCTTGACGACCGACGCCCATCACCTTTGACCATGCTCCGTTGTCACGACTACCGTCGCTCGCTGCCGCGCTCCGCCGTAGTCGCGACGACCGTCGCTCTCGGCCGTGCTCCTTCGTCGCGATGACCGTCGCTCGTAGTCTCGACGACCGTCACTTGTGGCCGCTCTGTCGCCATGACAACCGTCGCTCACGGTCGCGCGCCATCCACGCAACGACCCTTGTTGCTCGAACGTCACTCTGCGACCCTTGTCGCCCGCACTCCACCGCGCCCATGCGCCACAATCATGTTATATGCTTACGGGATGGGCTCACAACCTCAAAGCCATCGCCGTCTTCATTCCAGGGGACTTCGCTCCGTGCTCCGGCACGAGGACCCTTCGCAGCGGGATAGGCGACTCCTCCGGGACACTATCTCCGCCAGGGTGCCTGCGTGACTGGCCTACGTGCTCTGGCACTGGGGGCTCGCGTCGGCACCCCTAAGGACTATGACCCCCGGGTCACTCCGAGATGGGAGCAGGTCTTCGGAAGGGCATCTTGCCTAGTCCACCTGGCAGCTGGGCGTCGGGTCTTCCCCACCGCTGCCAGGCCTGTGGGATTCAGTAAGGGCTTGGACTGGAGGCTGGGGCAACGGGCTACTCTGACCATGCTACCGCGGCATGATCAGTCTCCTCAGACAGGCAGAGAGATGTCGCAAGGGCAGGGCAGCACGAACTTAGGGACCGGCAGTCCCAACGGAGGATCAGTGCTTTGGCCCCCTGGCGACGTGTCGTTCCCAGGGGGTGACACATGTCAACTTATGACACATGCACATTTTTGCCTATAAATAGTGGACTTTGGAGCTTTTTCAAGGATCTTTTCTCTCATTTTGGACTTTTCACTTTCTCTCTCTAAAAGACATTCTCTCTGGAATTCTAGTGAGAGAAACACACTTGGACTCCCGTCTCCGGACCCTTGACGCTGCACCCTTGTCACGGACTGTAGACTGTCGGTCCTGTTCGTCGTCACCCTGCCTGCGCAGCGCTGCCAGCCCTCACGACCTGTCTGGGGAGCCTTGCCCTCGGCCCTTACGCCGTCCTTGCTGTCTCCCGCGTTGCCTACCTGGAAGCTGACTCAGACTGCATCCTTTGTGGCACCTCCACGTAGCATCGAACCATTTTCAGCATCATCATTTTGGCGACTCCGCTGGGGAGGTGAGCATCGTATTGCAGTCCGCATATCTTCCAGACTTAGGCATCATGCCTGTGCAACGGAGAGCTACCAGGACAACCAGCCAAGGACCCAACCCTACCATGCAAGAAGAACACCACCTTGGTGATCAGGAAGAGACTAGCGCCACGCGACTCCCGGACCAGCTACCAACCACTACCCCCGACGTGCAAGTGATCGTAAGTGCAGCCATCCAGCAACTCACTCCAACCATCACCACTCTGCAAGATTCACAGACCACTCTACTAGCCGCCATTATGGAGATGCAAAAATCCATACAAGCCCTAGCCTCGCAGCAGGCCGCTCCATCAATCCAGCCTTCAGGACCGGGGCCAGCTTTTGACATCGCCCCGGCCCCAGTGTCGCGACTACCGCCGCCTTGGGCATCCAGACCCTTGGCGGTAGGGCTCGCAACACCCTCGCCACCAGTAGCTGATACATCTCCTTCTGCAGTGCCACCCCGCAAGCTACACACGGATCTCGGGCCAGTCTTGCAGCAGATTCTCCCTGCTGTCACACCATCTCATCCGGTGCCGGCAAGAAGCTCCTCTGAAACTCATGACTCCATCGAGATGGAACCTAATCCTTATCTACCTGAGCAGCACCAAACCACCGGCCAGGTGGTGGACATGTCTCGCCAACCCACCCATGCCCCTGCACAGCTGCCCTTGCCAGCCCCTACACCATACCAACCCTCCCATGCTCCCGTTCATCAAGCCGTACCATCTGGGGGCTCGGGCGCTCGCGACGCACCAGGCAGTCATCACCCCTTGACCGGCAATGAGGCACCATCCTCCAACTATGTCACTCGGTCAGATTTGGAAGCCCTCATCCATCGCCTGTCGAGGAATTCCGGACCAGACTCTTCAACCCGTCTGACCGGACACGCCCCATACGCCAATGATATCGCCATCACACCCTACCCCCTCAAGTACAAGCAACCAAACTTTGTGCTCTTCAACGGACGTGAGGGCAACGCCCGTGAGCACCTAACAAGATTTGCAGGCTCCTTGGAGCAGTATGGTACAGGAGACAGCTTAAAGTTGAGAGAATTCCACAAATCCCTTACAGGCTTGGCTTACACTTGGTATCACCAGATCCCCGCAGGGACCGTCCACACCTGGAACGACATGGTCCAGCTGTTTTAGACAAGTTTCATTACGAGACCGAGCGCGTGACTATTGTTGATATTGCTGGCATTCGCCAGAACCAGGGAGAAGACTTGAATAAATATGTGCATCGTTTTCATCTCAAGTGCCTTGAGTGCACGGATTTCAGCAAAGACGAAACGTTGGTTCCCATATGCATCAAAAATATGATTGACGTCTACCGAGTGCATATCGAGAACCTACAGTTGAGGTCATGGGGACACCTCAAGGAGACAGCCCGACGAACTTACGAGACAGTTGGTCCTGTCAAGTCATGGAAGCCTCGACCGCAAAGTACGCTGTTGGCCTCAGCAGATACACCTATCACTCAGCGTAGCAACAACAGCAACAACTATGCAGGCTTCAAGCGTCAGCTTCCAGATGGGGACCAAGGCTCCGACAAGCGAAGGCAAAGGCCTGCACCTGACTATCCCTGTGATCTGAATACAGTGAAGGAACTCTTGGCAGAATGGGTGGCGCATGACAAAAATTTCCAACTGCCACCAATGCGGACCAACATCACAGACGAAGAAAAGGCCAGACCCACCTACTGTCCTTTCCATCGAGCCCTTGGCCATCCGCTCAAAACTTGTAATGCACTGCGAACCATCTTTGCAAGGAAGGTAGCATCGGGCGACCTACAGCTACGAAAGAATAACGATGTACGCAAAGATCCCTACCCACCGCATCGCAACAATAGGGAGCACCAGGTCCTTACGGCTGTCACTGACCATGTCGAGCCTGTAATCCCCGAAGCCCCGGCAGAGCCCATACTGACGAACGTGCCTCCTCCAGCTAAGCAGCCGATGCCTTCCTTTGGACAGATGACGAAGATCAAAAGTTTTTTTGATGAAATGGGGTTTTCACCCGCCGCCCGGACTTATCTTTCCAATTGCCTGCTCGAGGTCACCACCGGCCTCGGTCCCGAATGCTTCGCCGTCCAGGCTGAATTACGTCACATCCCCTCCACGGCCTTAGTCTTCTCGGATGAAGACTCACCGCCGGTCGAGCATCACAATCGGCCGCTGTTTTTAGAATGTACTGTTAATGGCACGGGCTTCCGTCGTGCCTTGGTTGATTGCGGCGCCTCGATCAACATCATACCTCTCGTCACCCTGCAACAGGCCGGCATTCCCCCAAGGAAAATCATCCGCGACCCCGTCAAGATTACCGGCTTTGGACAGGGTCCTCAGTCGACCCTCGGCCATATCACTATCGACCTCATGGTCGGAACTGTCCGTCGCGACACTACTTTTCACGTAATAGACAGCGAGTCTGCCTTTCACCTCCTGCTCGGGCGACCATGGATCCATGTTAACAAGGCCGTTCCCTCAACATACCACCAGGCTGCCATATACATTCTACCAAGGCTCCTTCTTCACTAATTTTGCCGAGGATGGTGAGAATGCTACTCATATACATTCTACCAGGCTGCCAACTTGGGATGAGCTGTGCGGGGACAAGCCTCCCAAGGCCAAAACCAAGAAAAGTGACAAGAATAATGGGTCAACCCCGCCGCTTCCGCCTGCTGCCACGACCACTTCCCCCCTTCTTCCCCCAAGTCCAAGAAGCAAAAGGCTGAGCCGGCCTTTCAACGTGTCGTCAAGGACGGCAGAATCATCTATCAATTATGACGGTGTGCAGGGGCTCCAGGTGGTCCCTCATCGGACCCCCTCGACCCCGACCCACTTGGAGAGACTGAATGGTGCTGCACGGCCGAGCATTGCCGCCAGATCCTGACCTCACCCCCGGCGCAGCACCACCTTGCTATGAGGACGGCCCTCGACCACAGGCTGAAGATATTGAAGAAATCAACCTGGCCGACCCGGGCGAAGAACCGCGGCACACCTACATTGGCACAAAACTCGCCCCCGGCCGAAGAGAGGAATTGGTTTCCCTCCTTCGTGAGTATCGTGATGTCTTGGCATGGAGCTACAATGAGATGCCCGGGCTGGATCCTGCCTTAGTCACACACCATCTCAACATTGCTACCGGATCCATCCCTATCCGACAACACCCGCGGACATTCCGCCCCGAACTCGAATTGAAGATCAAGCAAGAGATTGAACGCCTTCTGCAGGCAGGCTTCATCGAACCTATCACTCACCCTATTTGGCTGGCTAATGTCGTCCCTGTACAAAAGAAAAATGGCCAAGTCCGCGTCTGTATTGACTTTCGGGACTTGAATAAGGCGTGCCCCAAGGACGAGTTTCCACTACCCAATATCGACAGGTATGAAACTTTATCTTTCATGGATGGGTTCGCAGGTTATAATCAAATTCGCATGAACCCCGACGACAGCGCCAAGACAGCCTTCCGCACTCCTATGGGTAATTTTTGTTGGAAAGTTATGCCTTTCGGCCTCAAGAATGCGGGTGCTACGTATCAAAGGGCAATGACAGCAATCTTCCATGACATGATACACCGTACTGTGGAAGACTACGTCGACGATCTTATTATCAAATCCAAGAAGGAAAGTGATCACCTCACCGACCTTCGAGCAGTCTTTGATCGTTGCCGCCAGTATAACATGCGGATGAATCCATTGAAATGTGCCTTCGGCGTCTCCTCCGGCAAGTTCCTCGGCTTCTTGGTCAGTCGACAGGGCATCGACGTTGACCCTTCCAAAGCTGCCTCCATCCAAGAAATGCCCTCCCCCAAGAACACAAAGCAACTGAAGAGCTTCCTCGGCAAGGTCTCTTACCTCCGACGCTTCATACCCGCGCTGGCCGAGCTCATTACGCCATTCCAACACTTGACGCGTAAAAGCGCACCATGGAATTGGGGTGCGCCCCAACAGCAAGCATTTGAACGAATTAAGGCGGTCCTCATGTCACCGCAAACCATGGTCGTACCACAACGGGGCATCCCACTCCTACTCTACCTGACTTCCACACCCAGATCCATCGGGGCTTTGCTTGCCCAAGAAGTCGAAGGTGTCGAGCGTCCTGTTTATTACCTCAGCAGAATAATCAGGGGACCTGAAGCCAACTACTCCGAGCTCGAGAAACACTGTCTAGCCTTGGTGTACGCCTCGCAGAAATTCAGACATTACTTTTTAGCGCACCAGATCACACTCGTCACCAAAGCTGACCCACTCCGTTACATGCTTACACGTCCCGCCCTGTCTGGTCGACTCACCCGTTGGTTGTTGCTATTGGCCGAATTCGGTTTATCTATCAAGAATCCTACAGCTCTGCGGAGCCAAGCACTTGCAGACCTCCTGGCCTTCTTCCCACGCCAACAATATGAACCGACCTCGGATCAATTGCCTGGGGAGGAGACAGCCCTGATCACCGACATCGATGAATTGTGGGCACTTGAATTCGACGGCTCTGCCACTATTCCGGCAAGGGGGTGCCGGTATAGTCCTCCGGGCTCCAGACGGTGTTACCACTTCACTATCTTTCAAGCTTGCATTCCCGGTGTCTAACAACGAAGCTGAATACGAGGCACTTGTCATTGGCCTCATGCTTGCCGTCAGTATGGGGGCTAAGGCGCTGTGTGTGAAAGGAGACTCAAATTTGGTCATGAAGCAGGCGGACGGAGAGTTCGCGGTCAAAGAACCAGCCTTGGCACCTTATCGTGCCTTGGTGCAACACTTGGAAGGAAGACTCGGCCATGTCCAGTATGAACATCACAATAGGTGCCACAACAGACATGCGGACAGCTTGGCCACGATCGCGTCAAAGATAGAAGTCGATGGTGAACAACGGATGCTAACCATCGTCAAGAGAATGGAACCATGCACAGCACTGAACCTAGTCCCGAAGGACGTTACTGCAGACGATTGGAGGCAACCAATTATCGACCAACTTAAAGCGCCATCTCTTGCTCATGCCTCCACCCTTACAGACTTTTCAATGATGGGAGATGTCTTATACAGGCGGTGTCCCGGAGGCACTCTAGCCAGATGTTTGGCCCCGGAAGAGGCAAAGCACAAATTACAGCTCGGCCACCAGAAGTGTTGTGGCCTCGACGGTCCCCCTCTATATCGTCGCCTCCAGCGTATGGGCCTCTATTGGCCATCCATGGCCAAGGATGCCTCGGATATACAAAGGGACTGTCCCGAGTGCTTGTATGCACCCGACAATGCAGAAGCTCTTGTCATTGACGTCGAAGGTGACTGGCGCCAGCCTTTCATCCAGTATTTATCCCACGGGATTCTACCACCTGACCGCGGCTCAGCACGATCCATCAAGCGCAAGGCAGTCAAGTATTTTGTGACGGAAGGCGAGTTGTTTCGCAAGGGATTTTCGGGACGCACCCTGCGATGCTTGCAGGGTGCCCAAGTAGTCAAGGTGATTAACGAAGTACACAATGGTGATTGCGGTGAACATCAAGGCTCCCAGAAGCTGTATGCAGAATTACTAAGATTGGGGTATTATTGGCCGACTATGGAATCCGACTCCATCTCTCATGTCCGACGCTGCCAACCCTGCCAGCGGCACGCCGACAGAATACACACGCCAGCATCCGACTTGCGCATGATCTTAGCCCCGTGGCCATTTCATTCTTGGGCCCTCGACCTCATCGGCCCCATCCACCCGCCATCCAGACGCCATTCATGGATCATGGTTGCTACTGAACGCTTTACGAAGTGGGTCGAAGCCGTACCTCTGCGGAGAGCCACGGGAGGTGCCGTTTCCAACTTCTTACGTGACGTCATCTGTCGTTTCGGCATCCCTCGATGTATTATATCTGACAATGGCACGCCATTCATTAATCGAGAGGTTCGAGCTCTCATGGAAGGGTACAACATCAACCATGCCACATCAACTCCCTATTACCCGCAAGGTAATGGTCAAGCTGAAGCTTCCAACAAGACTCTGCTCCGAGTATTATCGCGAATGGTGCATGACACCAACGGGTCATGGTCCGAACAACTAAATCTGGCACTCTGGGCCTACAGAACATCCCTGCACACAGCGACAAAGGCCACGCCCTTCTCTCTCGTCTACGGGGACGAGTGCGTGGTACCTGCCGAGATCGCAGTACCGTCGGCTCGACTTTCTCTAAGCAGCGGTCTCGGAGATGAAACAGCCCGGCTGGCGACACTTGACGGCCTCGACGAACGACGAGCCACGGCCCTGCGCCGCATGAAGAAATATCATGAGCAGCTCACGAAAGCTTATGGGAAGACCGTCAAGCCACGCTCATTTATCGAAGGTGACCTTGTTCTTCAAGCCGCCAAACATGTACGGGCCAACATGTCAGCCCCTAAATTCACGCCAAACTGGGAGGGCCCTTTTACGGTGCACGAAGCCCGCACTAATGGCTCATACCTCCTGCTCAACCACGACGACGGTCAGATCACGGCCCCCATCAACGGCCGCTACCTGAAGAAGTATTATGCATAGTCACGGCAATGTGCACCCAGCCCTATCCGCCCGCATCATAGTCTTCGCTCTCATAGCATTTTTGTATATGCGTCATTGCTTACAGACTTGTAATTTTTTGTTGATCTGTATAGCATTCTACGCTACTCATGTAATGGCATTTTGTCCCACGTCCTATCAATACAAAGTCATTCTGTTACCTCAGCTTCTGTCTAGCTGACACTCATTTTCAACCTATGCTTCCTAAGTCACTTTCTACGGGCTGGGAAGGGGGAACATTCACAGGTAACCAACATGCGCAAGACATTCAAACACGGCAAAAAGCAACCGAACACAACATGCAACAAGCCAAGATCATCAAAATATATATACATATACATCAAACGTTTACTAGCCCTCGTCGAGCGCTACAACTACAGCAAAGTAACATGCAAGCTATGAAAGTCTAGACAACAGTGATGCAACTGGGTGGGAGCTGAATGCCTGAAGTGCCTCCCGCTCCGCTTGTAGCTCTGACCATCCAGCATCAAACTCGGCCTGTCGCCTCAACCGCTCTGACTCTCGCCCATCCACCTCACCTCGCCGCCTCTGTAGATCGGCCAACTGCCTCTGCAAGTCGACAAGCTGTCTCTCTATCTCTGCTACCTGCATGTCAATCCCGGCCGACTCTGCAGCAATCTCTGACCGCTCTGCCTCCAACCCTGTACGACGCCGCTCCAGCAACATCTCCCGCATGTCCACGACTGCACGCCTCTCATCCATCTCATGGCTACCGCTCCTCGACCTAAAGAAATCTGCCAGCCAGTCCAGCTGCATGCCTAGTGATGTGAACGGAGCGAACTCTGAAAGCGACCGAGCAACGAACTCTGCAGTCCAACCCGTCGACGGCACACTAGCAAACGGCAGCAACCACTCCATAAACCCGGCAGACACCCACATCCGTAGTACTGGGTTCTCTACCCCCACCCTCTCGAATGTCTGCGGGAACACTGCCTTCACCAGTTCTAACCGACGCATCGTCTCCGTCGGTAGCTGGAGGCCCCCCCAAGTCGCCACATCCACCTGACCGCTCGAAGACCCTCTACTCATCTCTCCGGCTGCCGCACCACTGCCGCCCGCTGCAGAAATCTTTGACATTCCACCAGCCCTCTGCGCACCAATCGTGGCTGAATGCATCGCCAGTAGAGTAGCGCCAGCCTCGACCACGGACTCCGGCAATGCGTCGTGCCGTCGCGCCACCCCAGCCTGAACCGGTGTCTCCTGCTCATAAACCGAGGCTGCAACAATAGGCTCGGGCTCCGCCGTATCACCACCATCACCTCCCACAACCTGTGTCTCCATGCCTGTCCACCAGTCCACGTCAGTATCAAACATCACTGTATCACTCCCCTCTCCGCCGTATAGGGCCCCCACCGTCTCCTCAGCGGCAGGCAATGGACTCACCCTCCTCGTCACACCGGCCGCCAACGGCTCAACTGCCTCAGTCTCATCATCGTCAGCTAATCGCCGGCCTCGGCTGCCATAGCCTCCTCTCCCTCGACTTCGGTCTCTGCCTCGCTACCCTCCTCGACCGCCTCTTCCTCGTCCCCCTGGCAAAACCGCTGTCAGTTCATAAATTATGATCAATATGCAAACCATATTCATACGACAAAAGAAGAGACAGAAGCAAACCTCAGAGTCTAGCTCCTCTAATGCGTCGCGCGGCCTCTTCGCCCCTGATGTGTGTGGGGCTGATGTACCGGCACTAGCCTGACGCGCCGTCTCCATCATCCCCACTCGCAATGCCGATAAGGGACCCTTGCCGGCCCCCGGCACCCTCGGCACCTCCGCGATAAGCTCCTCTCCGCGGTCCTCCCCTGGGGCAACGTCCCCCGGCTCTCTGACATCCTCCTCCGCCTCCCTCTCCGAGCTCGGAACAGAGCTCCCGGTCACTAGTGACAGCATCCCGGACTGCCTCGCGACTGTGGCCGATATCAGACTCAGGGCTCGGTCGCATGCAAACACATCTACCTGTCGACGTGTGCCTGACGGCTGTGCCAGCCATCCGGCCCAGTTCCCTCGCAGCCGCTCCCACCAATGTGCATAATCCGCTGTCACTGCCCCTGCCACCTCTGTCCCTGGCTGCCTCCACTCTGTCGTCGGTGCCGGCCACTCGCGGGCTCTGTCGTATCGTGTATACCCAAAAGCCGTCGCCACACTCCAAGGGCTATCATAACCGCATGGGGGCTCTAAGTCATACCCGAATGCCAACGACAGACGGTCCGGGCTATACCTCGCCACGTAATAGCAGCACTCGGCGGGCTTCCCGCCATCATCTGTCAACACCGGGAGCCAGCCGGGAAAATACGCAACCAATAGCGCCAGCTGTCCCGGCACTAAGTCGCCTCTCCTGCTCAGATCTGTCGTCACCTCCTGCACGTGCAGCCATGGCGGCGTACCATATGATGCATGCATCTCCATATAGGGCCGTCGCTCGCACTCTTCCTGTCTAGGATCTGTGCCAACGGACACCCCGGCCTCCTGATGCCTGCCCAAGCAAACGCCCGAGACCCGCTGCACCACAACGCTACCTGCCGTGACCTGCCTGGCCGGGTCACTGTCCCCATCGTCGGTGACGGATGTGCGAGTGGGTATCCGTCGGGCCGGTACTCTGGAAAGCACTCGTACAGATACCTCTGCAAGAACATCCAGTCCACGTACGTCGCCACCTGATACCGACCATATGACCGCTTCACGTCATCCACGAACTGATCTAGCCGCGAATATAACGTGCCCAAATACACCGGAGCCAACCCGACCCGCCTGCCCTGCGCCATCCGAATAGCCAAGGGAAACACCCTCGGGGAAATGCCATCCTCAGGTGTCCCCTCGAACACAAACCTGCAAGCAACGACAGGCAACATATATCAGTTTGACGTTCTACATGGCAAGCATGGCATACGATATATTCACGCAGAATCACATGACAGTACAAAAATTTACCTCGACAAGAACATAGCCAAAAACGCCACCAACTCGTACCGATCGCTGCCGTAATACGGCCCCATCACGAAATGGGCAGCATTGCCCAACCTCTGGCCTGTCCTCGCCTGCGGCGTACCATAGAACTGGCGCAGCCACCCACCGTACGTCCCCTTCCGGTGCTTCTTCGTCTCCGCCAGGATGTCTAGTAGCTGCGTCTGCAACAGCCGCTCCTCCCCGCTCAACCGGGTCACCCGTGCATCCACCTCCCCGTGTATCGGCAGCCCTGTCAGCATCAGCACATCGAGTAACGTCGGCCCGATCTCCCCGAACTCGGTCACGAACGTATGCGACTGCGTGCTCCATCTTGCCAGCAATCGGGTCATCCCTGGCGTATCCCTATATAACTCCAGTCCCCTCGCCGTGATATTGATCGCCGGCAACAGTCCCAGTGCCTGCAACATCTGCGCCCTCTCTGGTGTCTCCACCATATGCTCACACCAAAAGTCCCACCCTACCGGCATCGCACTATGGCCCTTGAACATCACAGGCGACCAAGGTATGTCCTCTCTCCCAATCAACAATGCCGGTACATACCTCGGCGACATCACAGGCGCCTCCGCCCAACTCGGCGCGCGAAGATATGGTGACGACAGCCGAGGCTCCTCTCCCATCGACGGACCACCCCACGGTGTCGTGAACGCTCCGTCTGCCACCCGGATAGCCAACTCCCTCCACAGCTCCCGGTCCGGTACACACGGTACTACTCCCCTCACCCCCAGCAATGTGTTTGTCTTGTCCGGCTCCGGATCATAGGACCTCCTACCGCCATCGTCAAAGGTCAATGGCACTGCCACCTCGCCACCAGCTGCTGGTATGGCCTCATCAACTGGCGGCGCCGGCACAGGTGCAGTTGTCATACCCCGCGGCGGTCGTGACGTGCCCACCGCAGCCCCTCGCGGCTTCGCCCACATCTTCTGTCGAACTTTCTTCGCTGCTGGCGTCGCTCCGGGCTGTAAGGCTGGGACTTGGGCCTGTCGGACACCCTGGTGGCCGACCCCCCTTGCTGGCCGACCCCCTTGCACGGCCGACCCCCTTCCAGGGCCGACCCCCCGCACGGCCGACCCCCATGCGCGGCCGACCCCCCTCCAGGGCCGACCCCCCTCGTGCGGCTGACCCCCTCGGCGTGGCCGACCCCACCTCCGCGGCCGACCTCTCTCTCCTCTGCTCAGTCCGCTTCCCCCACTTTGCCCTTCCCCTTTTCTGTCGCCGCAGACCCCCTAGGCACGGCCGACCCTTCGCTGGCCGACCCCCCTCGCAGCCGACCCCCCGCGGCCCGACCCCCTCCCCTGTTGAGCCACCGACCTCCCCTCTCGGCCGACCCCTGGCCCCGCCGATCCCTCACCCCCTTCCGTCTCTTCTCTCACCATCTCTTTTTCTCTCTCTCTTTCTCTGGCTTTTGTTGGCACAAATGGCGGTGCCTCCCCCCTCCCTTCCTCTCCTTATATAGGGGTGGGCCAGATGCACAACTTGGCCCCTCATCTACCTTCCCCACCCTTTCGCGCTCCCTTTCTTTTTTTCTTTTCTTTTCTCTCTTTTTTTTTTTCTTCTTTTTTCTTTTCTTTTTCTTTTTTCTTTTTTTTACGCTCTGTCCACCGACGCCTCCCCCGCTTTGTCCATTCCTCTTGTTTCGCTCCCTCACTCCTTTCATTCTCTGTTCCCTCCCTGTTTATGCATACGGCGCCCGCTCGGGTTGTCCTTCTGCGCCCGCCCCACGCAGGGGCTTATGTACTAACCTATTGCGTCACACCAGAGGTCCCATTTTTCACTTGACATGTCATCAAGTCAACGGTCGACTTTTCACCGCAATCGACACGTCACCCAGTCAACTCGACATGTCGCCAGTCAACGTCAATTTTCCGACGCTGTCAAAGCGGTCAAACAGGGGCACGCACGCACATTGTTTTCATTGACTTTCTGTGCGACTAAAGTTGTTCTGTCACCAATGCGATGACATCAATGTCACCAACACGCGGAAAATTTACAATGAGAACCGCGACATACCTCCCCCTATGAGGTCGGCCACCCACCGGGCCCCGACGCTCCATTGCTCTGCTCATTTCACGCACGACGGCCATAACGTCCGCTCATCACCGCGATCGTATGGCGCCCTTTGTCGCCCATGCACCGTCGCCACAATGACCGTCGTGCGCGCCCGCGCGCCACCTCTACGACCTTCGTCGCACGCATTCACATGACGACTCCGCGCAGGCCCCGTCGCCCACGTGCCGTCTCCTCGATCCACGTCGCCCGTACCAACTCATTGCACTCTCTACGTTCGCGCGCTCAATGGCAATGGTCACTTGATGATCACCGCCGTGCACAATTGCCGGCGACATCACTAGGTATTGCTCCGCGACCTTCGTCGCCGCGCCCATGTGCCATTTTATGATCCCCGGCACCAGGTATTGCTTCGCGACGTTCGCTCGCCCCGCCACTTTCATGACATGGGGCCCCGGCACCAAGTATACCCCGCGACAATCGTCGCCATGCCCATGCACCACGACCATGTTACAAGCCTCCGGGCATAACACCCGTTCACCACACCATGCGCCCCCGCCATGGGCATGGAAGATCTTCAACCCACTCTCTAGAGTGTGCGGCATTCTGGGGGCTCCGCTCGTAGTGCTCCGGCACGAGGACCCCTCCCTGCGGGACGGGCTGTATGCCGTTGCCGGCTCAATCAAACTGCATGGGCTGAGCGCCATCACCGGCTCAATCAAACTGCGGGACTGGCTGTATGCCGTCGCCGGCTCAATCAAACTGCGGGATGGGCTGAGCAACCGGGAAGCCCATCGCCGGCTCAATCAAACTGCGGGACGGGCTGTATGCCGTCGCCGGCTCAATCAACTACGGGACGGGCTGTATGCCATCGCCGGCTCAATCAAACTGCGGCATGGGCTCAGCAACACGGGCTAGCGCCATCGCCGGCTCAATCAAACTACGGGATGGCTTCGTGCTGTCGCCGGCACAATCAAACTGCGGGATGGGCTGTAGGCCATCGCCGGCACAATCAAACTGCGGCATGGGCTGAGCGCCATTGGGCTAGCCATCGCCGGTTCAATCAAACTGCGGGACGGGCTTAGCCATCGCCGGCTCAATCAAACTGCGGCATGGGCTGAGCGCAACACGGGCTAACGCCATTGCCGGCTCAATGCACTGCGGGACAGGCTTCGTGCCGTCGCCGGCTCAATCAAACTGCAGGACGGGCTATAGGCCATCGCCGGCTCAAACAAACTGCGGCATGAGCTGAGCGCCAACACGGGCTTAGCGTCATCGCCTGCTCCATCACCAGGGACACACCCAGCAGCAGGAGGGGCTGTAACCACATCGTTCATGCGTGCGACGCCCGCTCGGGTTGCCCCTCCGCGCGCCACACGCAGGGGGCTTATGTTCATATCCTATTCTGGTCACACCCCAGGACCCGTAAGGGACCCGCTTTGCATGACACATCACCCAGTCAGTGGTCAACTTTTCAACGCTCGAGAGGGTCGAAAGCAACGCATGCTCAAGTCACGTGAACCGCTCGTGAAGCGACCTCGGCGTGCCTTCCACCTTGGGGTCGGCCACCTCGGGGTCGGCCACGCCAAGGGGTCGGCCTCCCTTGGGGGGTCAGCCACCCTCAAGGGGTCGGCCACCCTTGGGGGTCGGCCTCCCTGGTGGGTCATCCACCCTTGGGGGTCGGCCATCCCAAGGGGTTGGCCACCTTGAGGGGTCGGCCACCCTTGGGGGTCGGCCACCTGCCTTGAC